>JAJMLF010000019.1:91932-224806 GCA_030569555.1 Yamadazyma oceani | reverse complement strand
GTTTTCCCATATTTGTAGAATACAAACGGGACCGGAACCAATGCCAAGGAAAGACATGCTAATAATGTAGAGGCCCATTGAATTCCCAAGTTTTCAAACATCTGCAATGCAAAAAGAGGACAAGCACCCCCAAAAGCAGACCTGAGTAGTGATACAGATGCTAAGGCACTGGCAGCATAAATCAAATAACAATCAATGATATAGGTAAAACACGGTAAGAATATAGTAACTAATCCCATACCAATTGGTCCCCCACCAATGGTAGGAACAATCCAATGCACTTTATCAGCATAATGGCCAGACCATCCCAACCAAAATAATCCAATGGTAAACACAATGCCTCCAATCATTTGAGGGATCAATCTTTCTTCCGGGACTGGTTTACCTCCGTTGGCTTCCATAACTCTAACAAATCGTTTATCACATAAAACACAAACAACCACCCCAAACAAGAATCCAATAAAGATACCTAAGTATGGTAATTCTGCCACTCCTATTTTGAAATGATAATTCCCTTCGAAAATAAGTGGAACAATGGTTAAAAACAAGTATAGTAATCCATATACGAACATGGCATATAAACTGATCAATAAGATGATTGGTTCCGTGACTAAGAGCTTCAATGGTCTGGTTATGCTATTTTGAACAATGGCTTTAAAATCTAATTTGGCATCTTCTATCGGGGCTCTTATTCCCCAATTCCCCGTCTCCTCTCGAAGCTTTCTAGCCTTATATTTTAATATAGTTGGACCATGGGTTTCCTGAAAGAACAATATTAAAATCACTAATGCTCCGGCTGCGATAATTCCGGTAAGGTATTGGGTCCATCTCCATCCAAGGCTATCATCACCAACTATAAATCCTCCAATAATTGGGGCCATAAATGGTCCCCCAAACAACACGGTTGAAAATACTGATAATGCAAGTCCCCTATGTTCAACACTAAACAAATCAGACATTATTGCTGGAACCACTACCAACATTGAACTTCCAGTAAATCCTTGACAGAACCTGGTAATTATAATACTTTGGATACGAACAGAGGTTGCACAAGCAAAGCAAAAACAACTATACACAAATGTTGACCCAAGTAAAATAATTGTTCTCCCAAATAATTCAGAGAGAGGACCCCATACAATAGGACCTGAGGCAAATCCAAATATAAATAATGCTGTCCCCAATGCACTCACAGTTGGGCCAACTCCATATATCTCCGAAATCTCTGCTTGGGCTAATGAAAATATAGCTGACCCAATGGATACTGATAATGTCGCCAAGGTGACCATAAGTCCGATTGAGACCTTCCTAGTAAGACTAAAGTTATGTGGTAAGAGTGGATCACCAGGCCCATCGAATGCTACTTCATAAAGTGACTTCTTGGGGAGCTCTGGTGGAAACTCCTTACCACCTCCCATTCTAAGTCCGGTCCATTCTGAATTTTGTGGACCCTGGATACTTCCAGCTGCTATCTTATCTTGCATGATGATTTCACTCTGTTCACTTACTGGAGTCAGCGATTCCGTTGCACTGGAGGTTCTCGAAACTACCTGTTCTGAACTCATTGATAAAAGAATCTTTTACCTAATAAGAAGCTCACACGAATTAGAGAACTTTGAAGTATTTGTCCATTTATATTCAATTCAACTGCAAAAGTCCATCGGTGATAGACGCATCGGCAATCTATTAGTCATTTCGCGGGGTTACAAACCAGTACAGGCACTCGGAGAAGCTTACCAAGAAAACCATTCCGGTAGGAGGAATGCTTTTGAAGTGCAAGGAGACGGGTCAATGTAAAGTAGCAATTGATCCCCCAAGTGCAAGGGTAGCCAAATCTGCTTGCTTTTGCCATTTCCTGCGTTGCCATTATCGGTATAACACTGATGTCCTTCCAGATGATCTCCGTTTAGCGGCCGAATGTCATGACAACGGTGCCGCGCTTCCCCTGTGGTTACCCCCGATTACTACGGGGAAGTTCTACAAGTCGGTATTAATTTTTGCAGCAATTTTATTGTATCATTAAAGAGGCTCGAACTACATAACAAAGGCATATTTTGACTTCTCTCTGAGCACTCTACCGTATCTGTAGAATAAAAAGGGGACAGGAATCAACACGATTGAAAAGGCTCCCAAGAGGGTTGCAGCCCATTTGATCTCCATATTCTCAAACATTTGTCTTGCAAATAGTGGACAGGCACAAGCGAAGGAACATCTTAAAAAGGTGGATGCAGCCAAGGCACTAGCTGCGTAGTATAAATAGCAATCAACAAGGTATGTGATACAGGGTAAGAAAATAGTTATTAACCCAAATCCAATTGGAGCCGCTCCAATTGTAGGTACAATCCAATGAACCTCTTCTGCATAATCACCAGCCCAACCTAACCAGAAAAGACCAATGGCGAAGAAAAATGCTCCAATCATCATTGGTGGTAATCTGGCTTCCGGTATGGGCTTCCCGTTATTACGATTCATCTTAATGATGAATTGTTTATCAAAGAATGTGCACAGGATACCACCAATAAACACTCCAATAAACATTGATAAGTATGGTAATTCTGCAATTCCAATTTCAAATTGATACCTTCCTTGGAAGATCAAAGGCACAACAGTTAAAAACATATACAATAATCCATAAATGAATGCATTGTAAATGGAAATTAAAAGCAATATTGGTTCGGTGAATAACATGACTATAGGTCTGGTCAAATTATTTTCAACAATTTCTTTAAAGTTCAATTGCACTTCCTCTTGTGGAGCTCTAATCCCCCAGTTTCCAGTCTTCCTTCTTATTGTTTCAGCCTTATGTTTTAATAATGTTGGATGATGAGTTTCTTGATATACAAGGACTGATAATACGAATGAAACTCCAGCCACTATTCCTGTAATGTACTGAGTCCATCTCCACCCCAAATCAGGATTCTTCACCGTAAATGCTCCAATTATAGGAGCAAACATTGGCCCACCAAATAAAATCACTGCAAATGAAGTGAAAGCCAAACCCCTTGACTTAATACCAAAAAGATCTGCTAATGCTGCTGGGGCTATAACCGTAGGGGCAGCTCCAACGAACCCTTCGAAAAATCGGGTAATCATAATGGTCTGAATGTTTTCTGCTGTTCCACAAGCAAAACAGAAACAAGTGAACCCAAATGAAGACACTACCAAAATAACTTTTCTACCGAATAACTCAGATAATGGACCCCAAATAATAGGACCTGAAGCAAATCCTAGGATATATAAAGCTGTCCCTAAAGCTCCTACAGTAGGACCAATATGATATATTATTTCAACTTCAGGAGAGGCTGCTGAGAACATGGCAGACCCTAATGATGTACTGAAAGTCACTAACCCGACTATAGAACAATAAAGGATCTTTCTTGATACTGGGAAATTATGTGGGTGGTCAGGATCGGTTTTGTCCCACTTGACCATATAATCAGCCTTATTCAGCAATAAAGGTGGATAGTCTCGATCTCCTCCCATCTTAGGAATTCCTTCCACCATAATTTCAGGGTCTGAAAACTTTTCTGTGTTAAGGTGATTAAGGTTATTAATATTCTTGTCAGTGGTATTGTTAGTCCTGCTTTTATGTAAACTTGACAAAATTATTTCTGATTCGCTTAAGTTTTTACTTAACCTTTTGGATACTGCTTCCAATCTAGCATCGTGGGAAATGGAGTTATTTGACGAACGATTCAGAGATCCATTCTCGTGAAAGTTGTATGCTTGTATATGTTCAGCTTCTAAATCCTGAACGTCTAGTTCGTTTGCAGAAGGTTTCCCACCAGTATAGAAATCCAACTCGTCCACCGTACTATTTCCGTCAAAATCTGATTCAAAAGGGTCCGTTGCAAAACGTTCACTCGATCTTCTACCCTCAGATGCTGAAGTTGAAAAGCTTGCATGAGTTACTCCTTCATTAAATGGAGATGACTTATCAAAACTCATGTTGGAATTCCAATTATAAATTTGCAGTTGTTGAAATGATTAGAAAAAAAAATTGGCAGGATATTAATGGGTATATATTAGTTTGTCAATGGTGGAAATTACAGAGGATAATTAAAAATAAACTGGAAATGGATGAAAAATCTGAAAAATAGTTAAAAAATAATTCCTGTAATTATTAGAAGCCCACCTGCCATAGCCATAAGAGGTAATGTGCATAGAAAGAGTAATATTCAACCGTAGCAAATCTGCACCAAAACACCCCCGACTATATGCAAATATTGCACCAAGACATGTACGGTTACGTAACAAAATTCGATTAAAAGGGAAACCTCAGTTTACGAAGAGGACAGATTTCGAGCTCCCTGTAATGCTTAATAAAGGGAACACCTACGGATCCACAATTCCTAGTAATCACATCCCTTATAATTCAATAACAATAGGGTAAATAAGGGTAATGTCGCATCTTCAACTACACGTAAAAAGATGCAAAGAAAGATAAAAAGAGACGATCGGGGCCAATTTAACCCAATGCGGTAAGATGATTGCGAAATTGTTCAAAAGCGGTTAAATGCGATCAGAATTTACCTCCAAAGGGTTACCTAAGTATCTGAGAATTATTGTTCAAATTATGAATGAATTTTATTGTTCAACTAGATACAACGCCTCAAAAATTACCAGAACACTTTTGTGGTAAAAATCTTCCTCACCTACAGGGTTCGCTCAAATATACACCATACACGAAAACATATATCTACTGGGTTTGAGCCTTTTTTTTTGTTTTATTAAGCCTCTATTAAAACACATTATTCAGTCTATTACATACTACATAGGATTACCAGAATCGTGAGGAGTTGAATCTATAAGGTACCGGTCCACACAAACAACACTCTCTGAGTGAATATTTGGTAGGGGGGTCGACTCCGGAGTTGAATCAATTAAAACAAACAGAATAGAAAGAATATTAGAAAATTGAATTTGGAACACTTCAAAAATGAATATTAAAAATTGAACAGGAAGAAGGAAAACTCTGAGACACCATAAAATAAAGATTTAAATGAACATGAAAAATAAAAAAATTAGATAAAAAAATGCAAAATATCCTGTACCTTTATACGCTTAAGGGTTTAAAGCTTTTTGTAAAGCATCACCCACATCACCAATGTTGTAATCTTCCTTGTTCAAGTCTTTCAAGTCTTCAACAGGTCTTTCAGCTTGAGGGGTAATTCTGAAAGCATGTCTGGAGATAGGGGTATCCCAATCGATAATAGCAGAGTGTTGAACTACTCTATTATCCCAAACCACAACCGTGTTTGGTTCCCAGTTAGCTCTCAATTGTAAATCAAGAGAAGATTCGATGTGCTTATATAAGAATTCCATTAAGAAGGAAGATTCTTGTTCTTTCAACTCGACAATTCTTCTTGAAAATGGTCTGTTTAAAAAGATATACTTTTCTTTGGTAGCAGGATGAGTTCTAATTAATGGATGAATGTTAGAAACTGGTTTTCTTCTCTCAACCCCACCTTGACCTCTTGAGTTAACAGCTTGATCTTCAGAGGTATGTAAGACGTGTAAACCTTCTAATCTTTTTTGAAATTCAGGTGATAATCTGTTGTAAGCTTCAACCACATCAGCGAAAACCGTATCACCACCAGATTCAGGACCTTCTAATACTGTAAAGAAAGTAGTACCAGGAGGTTGTAATTCATAACTAATATCAGAATGCCATAATACAGCATTTGTATTGGATTGAAAAACTCTATTGAATTCTTTAGCATTAGCTCTACGATAAGTAATATGTAATTCAGGATGATTTTTGGGAGTTCCACCAGTTGGGTGAATATGTAAAGGACCAAAATGTTTACCAAAATCAACAGCAAATTGAGGACCATGATTGGAAAAATCTTGATCTCTAAATACCACACAACCTCTTTGAGCCACAAATAAAGCTAATTCATCTCTTCCAGCAGATGATAATTGAGATAATTGAACTCCATTAATTTCGGAACCTAATTTAGGAGTAATTCTCTTTAATTTAAATTCCTTGTCTTTTGGAAATAAATTTGGAAATGTTGGGTCAGCTCTACAACCAGGTTCATCATGTTTAAAGAATTTTAATGGAGGTAATTTATCATTAGGATTCCAAGTAGGTAAGAAATCAGGATACTTTGCAGCATCTCTACTTTCTTTATTAACTACAAGAGTACCATCCTCTAACATTTCATCGATTCCTTGCACAAAGTGCATATCATAATTACCATATTTTTGTGCGTTAGACATGTTTATTGTAAAATGTTAATTAAATTAGTAAATATAAAAGATATAAATACCTAAATAAACTAACCAGAAAAAATTCAATAAAAAATTCTGAGACTTGAAAGGATTCTACCCCGATTTATATAATAAAAAAATCATCATAGGTTCATGCACATCAAATAAAAAGTCTTTGGTGAAATCGTATACGGTTTGGTGTTGTGGGCTTTAACGGTGGCCGGAATCCTGTCCCAAACCGGTAATTAGTTCCCAACACTGCATAACCGCATTATAGAATTAGCTTTGTGTTTTTGTTCGATTTGGCTTTAAGCCATCAAAGATCAGGAACCTACTCCCCGGTGGATCATAGGTCAAGTTTCGGGTATATCTGTCCGGGATGTCATCATACTCTAAAATCAGCAACTAGGTCCTGATTGCTCGAAGGTGGTTATTTAGATCTTACTGCCACTGTCTGCTCTGGGTGGTGGTGCCATCTGATTGGATGCGGCAACTTGTCACTTGACCGTTCGCAACGCAGCGTGCATGTGAAAGTGGCATTTATAACTAGGGCTGCTCCTGTTACCACACCACTAATCAGTAGTTAGAGGTTTTACATGATAAAACAGGGGTATTATAGGTGGTTACTGGTGAATTCTGAAGCTTTTGGAGCCGTCTGACAAGAGGTAGAATTGATATCTGATGAGACAGATAACACCCTAACCCAGTAAAGGCGTTGAGCACTGGGGTGCCGCACCGATCATAATGCAGCCCTGGCACGCCTATCGGCCATCACTGGAAATGTAAGACAAGAAATGGTACTGGCACTGAAGACCCTTAGGTTATGGCTTGACTGGCACAGACCTTAGGAACTGGGTACCGTACTTTAGTTGCTTAGTATGTTAAGCATGAGCACGGTATCGGTATCAAGTCCTAGTCGATAAACACCAGCAGGAGGCTGTGAACCCTGGGAAGTCTGTGAACTCTATAACCCTATTGATAGTTAACTTTGCACGAAAACGGTAACTGAGGTGAAATCGCTTGATAGTTAAATATGCACTAAAATAGTATGAATTTCGCGTGCAGTGCTTTATGACTGAATTAGTACATAGTTAACTATCAGTGTAAACTGAGCCATTAACTGTGACTGATACCCAACAGGACATTAGCTATTGGTCACTTACTGGTACTACGAAGGGCATTCCACGGTTGCGCTTTTACCAAATTAACCTCTATATTACACTATTAATATTACATACTGTAGGCATGTCACCACAGCCTTTCCCATGTCACCACAGCCTTATGTTACCGTCTATTACTATTGTTACATGCTGTCCTTGTTGCTGCTGGTCGTTGTTGCTGCTGTCCCTGTTGCTGCTGGTCGTTGTCATAAATCATTACCCCTGATCACTTACTTAGTTATTACTCAATGAACACAACCTGTTATCATTCAATGAAGTAATGACAAATTTGCTCCCAACATCTCCCCTTGCTGGTACATTACGTTTGAGATCCGGTACTTCAATTTTGGGTAACACTACCTTCTGTGGTAATGAATCTCTCACCAGAGACTGAGGTTGATTGATTCTTAAGGGAGGTAATTTTATACAACTAATATCACCATCATCATCAAATTTAGGTGATTTAGGACTTGGATATGATGGAATGAAATTAACTGGCACCGGTGATGAAGCTCTGGTATGAGGTTCACTATGGTCTTCAATAGAATCAGTACTAGTTCCACTACAATCACTTGACACACTACCAGCTCTGGATTTAGCAGGCCTTGGACATAACAGAACAGGCCAGTTACAATCTAAGAAATTCCTGGTACATCCTTGACATTTCCCATCAACTATATTTTCATCACACTTCTTCTTTCTCTTTCTACAGGTTAAACATCCGGTTTTAGTTCTCTTTTGAGGTTTTGGTGCTTTTCCCACTCTGTCACCTGACTTCTTCTGGGGGTGCGTTATCTTGCCTTTGGGTCCTGCCAAACTTATAACTTGTTGATAAGCTTTATAATCAGTCATTACTAGATGAAAATTTTTATGTCTTGTTTCGGTTGCATCTGTTTGTATTTATATCCTGTTGCAGGGCCATAATATTGACTAATCCATTGGCATTCTAGGGGCTAAAAAATGGTAATATAAATTGTAAACGGAAACCGATAACGAAAGGTCGCGCCGTCAGCAGTTGCCATTTGAAGACGATATTCTTGCTTGAGCAGTTGCCGTGTCATAGACGGAAACTGGGCGCTGGTAGTGTGTGTACCGCAGTTGGCTGCAAATGCTGCTGACTGCCTACCATGACTGCCTACCATGGCTGCCTACCATGGCTGCCTACCATGCCTGCTTACCATGCCTGCTTACCATGGCTGCCTGGTGTGCAGTTGTGCAACGGCGTCACTGGGTGCTTTCTTTGTCCGAACACTTACAACTTGTGTCATTTAATTGACGGTGCCGACCCTGGTCTGGACTCCTGTGGTCCTTATTATATCCTTCTGCTATCAACAAGAGTCTATAAGTGTGTCCCATGCTTGAGGTCTCTTGTATCTGATTACCTATTCCATGTGTCCACGAATAACGGTGTGAAAGTTCACCCATGCCAACCCAATGCTAATGCCAGTTGGCTGCAAAAACCACCTCTTCAATCATAATGTCGCAACACCATCTGGCAGCGATGTCGCGCGCACAGGTTTTTTCTCACCAAGTGAAAATTTTAATTCCCTTTGACCTGTAAGCCCATTTCCAATCATGCCAGTTAGACCAATACCTAAGGCTTCTTTAGCCAGAAATGGAGTAGGTACTTATGTCCAACCATGTCATAAAATCACCATCCAATACTGTAACTGGGGTGGTTCCTCAAGAGGAATCAGAGACCTCCTTACCAACGGAACCATTAATGATTTTGCATTGAAAAACTCAAATATAGCCATTGAAATTATGAAAAAATCAGGTCACCCAAACCTCAAATTCAAATATAATAATGATAGATCAACTGATGTAGACATTAAGAACTTGGATGGAAAAAATATTTTAAGTAAATTAAAAGAATATTCTCAAAGATCTGGTAATGATTTATTCAAATATAATCATAAAGTAATGTCCAACAATGAATCGGTTAGAGGGGTTTGGTCACCTTTACATGTACATAAACAGGATAGATTTAGGATATAATCCATCCATCCTCCTTTGCTCATGTCATTTTTAATTCAATTTAACGTATTGTAAATAGTCCATTCATATAATACATGATGTTTTGTACTTCTATTAAAAATTAAAATTAATGTACATACTAACTAAATACGATCAACTTTTTCATTATCAGCTTCTAATATATCAGCATTTGATCCATCATTGGCAATGTTATATATCTTATTTCTCCAGAATCCATCTTCTCCTAATATTTCTTTTACCACTAATTGATAATTTCCGAAATATGGAAGCACTCTGGCCCATACAAACCAATAGATTAATCCAATTCCAAATACCCCCCATGTCACTACACAATGGATCCAATAAGGTAAATCATTATAAACATTTTGACCTTCATCTGGAGGAATATATGGAGCGGCAATTAAATATAAGGAGCTTAATCCAAAGAATAAAATCACCGGGATACTAGCTTTAATAGGTGGATTCCATTCTAATTTACCTCTTTTCGCTTGAATGTTAAGATATAACAAACCAATAGCCACAAATGTATTAACAACATTCAAAGGATATGAAATCAAATTTAACACAAAATTATATGCATCACCGGGTGGTGGGGCTAAAATGGTAACAATACAAACAATCCAATGTTGTCCTAATCCAAACAAAGGGGAGTTAAAGGGTTTAGATGAGGCCCATAATCTGGAAAATGGTAAACTTCCCTCTCTACCTAATTGTTGAATAATTCTCCCTTGAGAAAAGATAACTGATAAAACATTTCCTAATGCTGATAAAGCTACAAATACAGAAGCAGCTCTTTCAGCAGTTTCTCCAAAAGCATATTTGAAAAAAGTAGCAGCTAAAATTCTACCTGAATTACCTAATTCTTCTTTAGGTACCACAGCAAAATATGCAATATTGGTTAACATGTAAAGGATCATTAATGAGATGAATGCTACTGGAGCTGCTATTTTCAATACCCTATTAGGGTTCTTAGCTTCTCCTAATGCATAGTTAGCATTAGAATAACCAACATATGACCAAATAACATTATATATGGCATTTACAACCCCATATCCACTGGGAGCAGAACCTTCAAAAGCATTTTGGAAATTTCCTGGAGATTTAAAATCGTTGGTTTTAATACCATCACCTAAGGCAACCCAACCAGTAACAACAATGAAAAGAATAATTGCTACCTTGAATACCCCTAAACCATTGGCTAACCATAATCCAGCCTTCACAGAAACCGAATTTATTAAAAATGCAAAAGTTATGACTCCAAGACCAATGGCTCTGGAATTCCATTGGGTAACCTCTTGTTGAGCAGCATTTAATAAATATTCTCCAACTACTACACTATTACCAGCAGCCCAACCTAAGAAGAATACATATGCTCCATACATTGCCGTAACCAAAAACCTTGGACTTCTAAAGACATATTCCAAATAATTCTTTTCCCCACCGTTTCTGGGTATAGCAGATCCAAATTCCATATACACTAATAATCCGGTAAATGCTATTACAGAACCAGCTACCCACATAAATAATGCAGTTCCAACAGATCCACTTAATAAGAAAATGGTTGACCCTAATGAGAATACTCCTGATCCAATCATACGATTTAAACATAAAAAGGTGGCAGAAAAGAATCCAATTTCCTTCTTATTTCGATCAATCTGGACCACAGCTTCACGGTCTCCATCATTTATAGAGGAGTCAAATGATAAACTATCACCATTTTCAGAGTTGAGTTTCTCTGATGCTCTTGTATCTTTACTTAATATATTATTCAATCCCATCTTTGATATAATGATGGTCCTAATGCTTTTCCGATACCCGCAATGTACTAGGCTAGTTCAGACTTGTTACAATAGGGATATTGTGCTTCTTTTATAAGAAACTTCAATTTTAACTGTGGCAACTAATACTGTGTGACACTAATTCAATGTCTTTATATCACCTGCTCTTCCCACACTAAGTTTGTCTACTGCCAATAATAAAATTTTTCATTTCTTGCTTTTTTTCAGCCATATAACTTTCTTATGGTTGCAGAACTCGGAAAAACTCCATTTCCGAGGGTTCAAGATGCCATCACGCGGCATTCTGGGGTGTGGCTGGATTGCATTATGTCACGTGTGTCGCATACTTAAGCCAACCGGAATCCGACCGGAATCCCCAACATCTCGCTACCAGATGCATTAGAAGCCAAGTTAGGGCCTGCGAGTTTCCTTAACATGATGACCCGTTCCTTGACTCAACAAAACGCCCACCGATTCAGGCGTACAGGTTCCAATACCGCCCTCGCATATTTTGTATAGTTCTGACCCTGTAACAAGTCGCTCTGACCATCCTATGACCGTCCCTTGGTAATTTATTCATTTGTAAGAGAGCTTATGGCTTGCTTAGAGTAGAAGAAAGTGCTCCCAGCCCAAGTATGTGAGTTTATTGTCTTTGATCTCTAATGCTTGTACGAACTTGCTGCTTATCTGATACTGTTTCCTATACATATTTGACATGTTGTCGATTTGAAATGGTTGCAACAGGTACAAACTGCGAGATTTGCGGATTTTAACATGCAACAGAAGCTTCCATATTTGGTGGGAAATAAACGGTAATAATGAGTTACAAAAGTGTTAGGCACCTCGTTTTACAAGCATTACTTATAAACAGTACTTTCATTCACCTATTTAAACGCCACCGAACCTTCAAACCCTCGTGGGGGACCACCTTACTCATGATTTCATGCTTAGCAATTGCTGCAAGCCGAAGTATGTCACCTGTGCGGAACATTTTGTAGCAACCACTGCTTAAGCCGAGAAGCACAATTTGTCGTACGTAGAACACTGGTCTTTCCTGAATAACTAACACAAGTTCAAGCTATAGCTAAATGTCGAATGCAAAAAGAGCCAAGGTTCCGAGTAAATTGCCATCCTTTGGTAGTAAGTATTATCCACCTGAGTTGACTGATAAGCAAGTAGCTCAAAGATATTTAAAGGATGAACATAAGCCCATAAATATATTAAACAAAAAGCTTGTAGAACCGAAGAATTATAAACTTAACAGCGGAAAGGGAGTGGTCCACCTCTTCAACAATGATATTCGAGTGAATAACAATAAAGGACTATATGAAGCTAGTAGGTTCAGTGAAGCTTCCAGGGTTCCGTTAATAGGTTTGTATGTTCATTGTTTGGAAGACTTGTATCGTCACTCTGTAGGTAAATTTCAATTGAAGTTCAAATTGGATAGCTTGAAACAAGTCCAGACAGACTTGAAGAAATTAAACATCCCATTAGTGATTGTGACAGTTGAAAATAAAAAGAATTATTTTAACACCATCAAGAAGTTTTTAGTCGATCACGATTATCGGTGTCTTACAACTAACATTAATTATGAGGTTGACGAGTTGAGAGATTGTATTGATCTTCACAATTTAAACAAGGATGAGATCTCCTTTTATGCCTTCCATGATACTTGCGTGGTAACTCCTGGTGAGTTGAAAACAGGTAAAGGAACTCAATACTCAGTATTTACTCCCTGGAGTAAATCCTGGAGCAAATTGGTAAATTCTACCAAAATCCCCAATTATCCCAAGCCTTCTAAGCAAGACTTTGATTTGGATTCTGGACTTTTTGAATCAAAGATTCCTGACATGCCCACAGATCTAGATCTTGATGATGTGCAATCACAGAACTACACTAAGCTTTATAAGCCAGGAGAACAAGAGGGACATAAAAATCTTTTGGATTACCTCAACGTTGGTAAAGTAAAGAAGTATGATGAAAATCGAAACAAAATTAACTTGGATAGCTCCTCACATTTGAGTTGTTACATTTCCATCGGGGCTCTTTCGTGTAGAACGATTTTGTTAGAGATATTAAAAACTGATTTATTACGTTCAGTAGACCAAGGTGATCCAGGTGCTACTCAATGGGTAAGACAGGTAGCTTGGCGTGACTTCTATAAACATGTGATAAGTAACTGGCCTCATTTGTGTATGTTTAGGCCATTTCACTTAGAATATTCTTCAGTTGAATGGGAGTATAATAAAGATCACTTTGATGCTTGGTGTCTGGGTCAAACGGGATATCCAATAGTTGATGCTTGTATGAGACAGTTAAATCAGACTGGTTATATGAACAACAGAGGAAGGATGATAGTAGCAAGCTTCCTCTCCAAACATCTAATGATAGACTGGAGAAATGGTGAAAGATATTTTATGGAACTCTTGGTTGACGGTGACTTTGCATCTAATAATGGTGGTTGGGGATTTAGCTCAAGTACAGGGGTCGACCCCCAGCCATACTTTAGAATCTTCAATCCTTACTTACAATCAGAGAGGTTTGATTCAAAAGGTGAATTCATCAAGCATTGGGTCCCCGAATTAAAGGATGTAGACGAAAAGTCCATTCACAATCCCTATGAAAACAATAAGTCAAGTATTAACAATTATCCTTTGCCCATAGTAGATCACAAGTTCGCTCGGGAAAGGGCAATAGAGAGATATAACGAGGCTAGGCACTGATCAATTCACTTTATATATTAAACTCTATATAGAATTATGTTTTATTCTATTCTTTTTTTATTTTTGAATTTTTTTAGTTAATTTATATCCACCAAGGAAAATGCTTTAAATTAGGTTTTTGATCATTTCTGAAGCAGTAGCTACGCTTTCATCAGAACCAGCTAAATAGATATAGTTATTATTTTTATCACCAGATCTTGGAACGGTAATGAAGGCTTCTGATTTGGTTCTGATTTCATTAATAGTGGAACCTTGAGGACCAACAACTTTTGAGAATTTTGAAGGATTAGAGCAATAATACCAACCTTGTGCATTTGAGGCTTTGGCCAATTCTAATCTGTGTTGTAAAAGTTCTAAAACCTTTGAGGTTTTTCCCTTGTCCCCTTTCAATCTCCAAGGAATGCTACTATTGGATTCACCTTCGTTAACTTTGCAAGGACTCACAATAAATTTTGTGGTTTCTTCTTCACTTGGTAATGAATCAGAAGGTGGAGATGGAATAGATGCATTAGATAACTTCGATGCTTTTCTAGTTAAGTTATCGTGGCTAACATCAACACTATATTTTGACTTGAGGACTTTAAAAATGGCTCCTCTTTCACTAACCATAGCGAAGTAAATATCTGGGATATCAATAGAATCATTCCAGTCATCCTTGGTCAATTCCTGTAATTTACCTTTTGCACGCTCAACATCAGCTGGTAAACCAGAAATTTTAACAATGGTTGATTCATCATTTTGTCTTGGAATTTCAAGTTGTACATTAAACTCTTGTTCTAAAGCTTGACGAGTAGCACCAGATGGACCCACAATAAACCTTTGCTTCTCCTTAGGAACTTCACACTCTTCCAATACTGTCGATTCTTTGAATTGTACAAGTTCATTGATCTGAGTAACGATGCCGTTGACAATATCTTTAGGTCCCTGACAATTGACAATATTAGACCCACTACCTTCATTTGGAATAGTCAATAATTTATGGTACCTTGGTCTTGGAACATTATCACCCCCGGCTTTACTAATTATTTCTCTCATTTTAGACCCTCCTTGACCAATTAAATCTCTATGATATTTTGCTTCTACTTCTAAGTCAATAGTAACAAAGTTTTCAACATCTGCAACGATTTCATCGATCTTACTGATGGCCTCTTTCAATCCAGACTTGGAACCAGTTAATTTGACTTCAACTATACCAGTTTCACTTTCCTTGGCATCATCTCTACGGAATTTATAAGAGACACCAGTCGCATCAGCAATATCATTAATAGTTTCACCTGATCTACCAATAACTCTAGCAACAGCCTTTGTAGGAACCTTAATGGTTTCTTCAAATCCATTTTCTTTTTCAAATTTGTACAAATCTTCTAATTCATCTTTAGCACTATTAACAGCCTTTGAAGGACCTCTAATAGTAACTTCGTCTTTATTTCTTGGAGCATCAGAAAAAGTAGAAACTGAAGCAGATTCATTTTGAGGTGGGAATCTTATCTTGACTCCATACTTATCCTGCAATCTATTAACATAGATAGCATTAGGACCGATCATTCTCCTATGATATTGATTTTCAACTTTGATTCTAGCAAGAGTTTCATCAGACCATTTTTTAGATAAGCTTAAAATTTTGGCTTTACAAGAATCAACATTTAGTTTGATACCAGTTACTTCAATGTCAACCTTTACGGATTTATCGTTAGCTTGAGAAGCATCCTCGTCATCGTTGAAATCGATTTTTACACCGTAATCATCCCGTAAAGAATTTAAGAATTGACCATTCTTACCAATCAATCTTGACAAAATAGAAGATGGTACTTGAACCGTGGTAGAATACTTATTACCGTGTGTTTCAGCATCTATAATAGCTTGATCAATTAACTTTTTCACTAACTGGACTTGCGATTTAATACCATGAACAAATACCTTGTCGTCATCGTGTTTAGAACCATCGTATCTTAATTTGATGACAACCGAGTTGGGTTCAACTTCGCCAATAATAGCATTTAATGTGGAATTCTTAGGGCCCGAGATATACTTATGAGAAGACGATGGAACATCTAATACGACCGATTCAAGATTAGCCTTCAACTCTCTTAAAGAATTTAAAAGGGTGTCAATCTTCTCAAAGTTTTCTGACAGCTTGGAAGAATCCTCAAAATCAAAGTCATCAGCAGGATCATCTGCTTTTTGATTAGAGGTATCAAATAAGGTAATGTTGTTACCAATAATACTGTAGGCAACTTTCAAATTCTTACAGGCTTCATCAATAGTAGATCCGACCTTACCAATCAAGAATTCATCAATATCAGTAATTAACTTGGTTGAATCAGGAGTTAATTTATTAACATAAGAGACAATATCTCTCTTAGCAGCTTTAACATTGTCATCACCAGATTCTTTAGTATTGACAACAATTTCAATTGGAATAGAGGTGGAGGATGGCTCATTCAAGAATTTCTTGGATGGCGCATTGACAACCACGTTATGTTTAGATCCGACCGATTTGAAGAAATCAACAGAATCTAAGAAACTAGCAATAGCTTTAACATGTTGCAAGTTACCTTTGTGGGCCTTGGACATATCTAAAATTTCTACTTTAAATTGAGAAGTGGTCTGTCTGGCCTTTTCCTTAGCTACCGAGATTCTGGATCTTTGTCCAATGAATTGAACATTTAAATCTTCATTCTGAGGGATTTTAATCAAAACATTTTCATCTTGTAAGATCGAGTCAACCGGTAAAAATTGACGTTTAGCTTTAGGAATAGGCACCTCATCGACAATAATTTTAGAAGATAACAGATCTAATTTGGAAATAATGTCCTCCTTAGCCTTCAAAACTAAATCCCTTTCACCAACAACTGAGATAGAGTCTTTGGAAGAGGTATGATCAGGAACCAAGATATCTAAATCTTTGAACAGATCTTCAATGGTTGACTCCAAGAAAGCATTAGCAAAAGGTTTAAGAACTTCATCAATTGGAACTTTGATAGATAAGTTCTTGGTCTCTTCTTGAACAATATCCAAGATTTTGTTTTTAGCCAATTTACAACCTTCGACATCACCATCGACAGTTATGGTGATAACTTTATTGAACAAGTCATCATTCTCAGCATCACCATCAATGACCTGCTCTTCATTACCAACATCAACTTTAACTTCAAAATCACTAATAATAGGTTTCAAAGTTCTTCCTTGAGGACCAATAATTCTTGCCCTTAATTTAGATGGAACTTGGAAAGAAGCTTTAATAGGTTTAGTTAATTTCTTAATAACCAATCTCTTAGCAAGTTTAACATCTTCAGGTTTACCAGTGATTAAAAAGGTTCTCTTTTTAGTATGTTGAGAAGTAGTACACTCGATATTAGTTTTAGTATCAGCCTTAACATTAGTTAAAATCTTGATAAACTCAGGTCTAGCTACATTTAATTGATCATCAGCATCTAAAGAAAAAGCTTCTTGAATTGTAGAAGGTTTAAATTTTGTAGTACTAGCGGATTTACTAGGAGTAAAAGAGGAAGTAGTGGAACTAACATTTGGTGATTTCATCGATGGTCCCCATGATCCACTGGATGAACCAGCACTAGCTACAGAAGTTTTTTTACCTCCTAAAGTGGGGAAAGCCGATTCATCAGCCAAAGATGGAATCGAATTAGTTAAAACGGTAGACCCATCATCCATTCCACTGGAAATATCAGAATCGGAGTAATCATTATGATCAGTATGATCATTATAATGGCCATCATTGGGGGATCCAATCGATTGACCATTGACTCTAGCAGCAATAATCTCAGCAGGAGTAGACATAACTAACGGGTTCCTGGGACAAATAAGCAGTTATTAACCAAATATCAAACTGATTTAACAGCAAACAGAATTACAAACAGGCAGAGTCACAAATATGAAAATTACAGCCTTGCTGAAATTTTTCAATACACAGTAAGCTTGAATAATTGAATTCTCCACCTATAATTGGACAAAAACACAATCTTAGTACAGCTTATAGCAGTAGTGACAAGTGTTTGTGATGGGAACTTGTAGTAACCAACAAAATTGAAAATGAAAAGAAGTGTATTAGGTGGTCCTACCGGACATCAACCGGTGCTTCGATCAATAGACGCCTGCAAGGACGGGCACGACCGCGCACTGTTGGGTGCATCCATACCGATTTCGTATTGTTAGAATACGAATGAGGCGTGCAAGGTGTGTGGTCGGCGGAAGGGCCGAACGGGGTCGGGGTCGGAGTCTTGGCCTGTAATTTGTGATCTATGGGGTACAGTTCGTAGTATGTATATAGTGACGGTGGAGCGGTAGAAACAGGTGCTCGTTGGTCTGCTCCTTTGCGTGGGCCAGGATCTAAGGTTTTGAGGCTACAAGAGAACAATAGAGATCAAAAGAGCATCCGAAAAAGAATAACAATGACAAATCTCAAATGTAGATTATATGAAGTATGGTAGCTGGGTTGTTAGTCTAGCACCCTATAGCACAATCTAACATAGGTAGTATATAAAGCTGGATTATAAAGTCTCATAAATCAATTCTCTGACTCTATACTCTTCATTGGCTTCTTCAAGATCTTCCCAATTTCCAATGAAATCATCACCTCTAATGATTCCTGGTAAGGACTTACCATTGGAATATCTTCTCCAAATCTTTTTAGCTTCTTCATCAGTTGAAAGATCTCTAGCAGTGAATTCAATTTCATTGGCTTTCAAGATGGTTTGTAATCTATTGGTTTTATGAATAATTTGCATTCCTCCAATTAATGATGTAAGAAGATACACTGGCTGAGATTCTAAATGCTTACGCAATTCTTCTGGGGATATATCCAAATCATCCATATCATCATCAACTGATGGGGCCTTTTCTGCTTCTTTTGGTTCTTCAGTATCTTTAATATCTAATCCAGCAATCAGTTTATCGACGGTTTCATCATTCTCCTTTATTTCCTTGTCCAATTCGTTATCAGATTTTTCTTCTTCAAGATCGTCCTCTTTTGGCACTGCTGATTCTTGAACTACTGACTGTTGTAGTTTATCTTCATTGACTTGAGGCTCTACTTCTTCAGACTCTTTTTTTTCTTCTTGAATTTCTTGTTTACTAGGAATTTCTTCATTTATATGTTGACTTTCATTCTCGGGTTCCTCTTTAATATCATCAGGTTTTTCACTGTTTTCTTTCACATCAGGATCATTTTCTTTAGCTGCTCCTTTATGTAATACTTTATCCATCATTGAATCGAAATTATCGATAGAAGAATATGGATCTTCATTAATCAAGGCTCCTTCTTTATATAATTCAGAAGGATTGGCATCATTTTTTTCATTATTATCTACTGGCCCCGTACCAGTAATACCAACCCCACCGGGCTGCCTTGACCTAGATCTTGAAATCGATCTCAAGTAACTAGTAGAAGAATTTGATTTAGAATTATAACTATAAGGACCAGTAGGTTCAGGATCAGGATTATCGACATTAAAGTTTGTATAATCACCAGTGGTTAATAATGAAGCATCTCTACTTAAAAGTTGACCTTGATATTTCTCTTCGTTAATCTTTTCTTCTTCTTCAATTGCAGCAATCGATTCACCCATCGTAGGCTTTGATTGTCTTGATCTCCTATCATTAGGATCTTCTTCGTCATCAGCCATCGGTTTGAAATCAGGGGGTAATTCATATTTCGAAGGATCATCAGTATGAACATTGGTGTACGAGTCCCCTCTAGCCAAATGAGGTCTAATGGCCGATCTAGATCTTGATCTTGATCTAGAATCGTTTCTGGAGTCAGACCGGGCATCTCTCCTAAAATAAGGAGAATGGAACCCTTCAGGACCTCTAGGAGCATTACCATTATCCACCAACGGTAATGGATTAAATGTCACTTTATCCTTTGAATCATCTTGTCTGGTCTCAGGTTCTTTCTTGAATGATTCGTTTTCCTTACTGAAATCTCTACTTAAACGATGGGGGTCGTCTTGTTTAATTTTCGATAATAAATCATCATGATCCTTGATTTCGTTGTTTAATTGGTACTCGGAAAGATTTGGGTTGGAGTAATCTTGTTGAGAATAGAAGGTAGAGGCATCACCCGAGCCACCAGTGGCGGCACTAGCACTAGCCCCACTGCTTCCACCGTCATTACCGGTGGAAATTTCCCCTTGGGAATCGGAGTTGGAGAGAAAATTGGAGCTAGTATTAGCAGCATCATCATTAGCAGCATCAGCAGCATCATCAGCATCATCAGCAGCATCAGCAGCATCATCATCACCATCACCACCATCCTTTTCCTCAGCTAGCAAATCTTCACTCACATCATTAGACAACTTTGATCTCGTCTTGACAGCCCCAGGAGACGAGGAAGGAACATACTGAGCATCAGACTTGACGGTTCCTTTATCATCCAAATAATCATCGAAATCCTCTTCAGAACCAATCAAAGCCCCTTCGTTAATCAATTCATCTAATGAAGCACTCAATTCCTTATTCTGTAATTGTCTTTGCCTCCTAATATCATCAGTAGAATTCAGATCATGAGATTGATACTTCTCGGGATGGATATAATTGTTATGAGGAGAGTCATCGGCAGACCTAACACTTGATCCCACTAAAGAAGGGGAACTTAACTTCTCTGCTTTTTGTAATTGTTCTTCAAAATCCATATTGTAACACTAGTAGATTGACCAATACAATCACCGCTGATAGTAATAGATCACTGCGGTGTCGACTTCGCAATCGCCTGGGAGATTGCTGTGCGGGCGAGGGAGAAGGTACTACCACCCCACCGCCGCACCGTTAGGGTGAAGCAGTGCTGCTCCCGCTCCATATAAATCGCTTCACATGGGACGAGAATCCGCATAAATTTACAGCCTTTACCACACGAAGATACTGGATAAAATGGAACTCCCCTACACTGCTAAAAAGCAACCAGTCATTGACTACATTCCCTTTGATGGATTGAAATTTAAAACCGTCACCTGGAAGGCTCCTGAGTCAGTGGACTATAAAGGAAGAATTATATACGTTCATGGATTTGCAGAAGCATCCACTATTTATACCGAATTCTTTGATAAATTATCCGATTTAGGATTTGATATATTTTTCTTTGATCAAAGAGGGGCTGGAGATACATCACCTAAACTGGACCATGGGAAAACCAATGAAACATTGGTATTTAAGGATTTAGATTTTATGATTAAAAAGAATTTGGAATTGAGTTCTCGTGGTGATCAAAAGTTTATATTAATGGGACACCTGATGGGAGGAGGTATATGTTTAAATTATGGAATTAAAGGGACTTATAAAGACCATATCAAAACCATTATTGTAACAGGGCCTCTAGTTCTTTTACATCCATCCACAGCTCCTAATTTTATTCTTAAATCATTTGCAGGATTTGCTAACAAATATCTTCCTAATTTTAGAATTGATGCTGGATTAAATTTTGATTATATTACTTCTAATACCAAATATATCGAGTATCTTAAGGCTAACATTGAAAAATTTTGGATTACGGGTCCATTATTTCATGGAATGTTGACTAGAGGTGAAGCATTAACTAAGAGTGAATTCACTTCCAAATTCGATCCTGATATCTCCTTATTAGTAATGCATGGGTCTGAAGATCATGTTAACTGGCTTGATGGATCTAAGAAATTCTTTTCCCTTTTAAATGATAACGTTGATAAAGAATTGGTCCCCATTGAAGGAGCTCGTCATAGTTTAGCTATAGAACAAGAGAAATACACTCAACAGGTCCTTGATAAGATTGTTGAGTTTACTTCTGCTCATTAAAGTGTCAGGTTAACAAGTGCTAGAGTATAAACATAAGTGATATGTATGGTAAATATGATAAATATATGATGATATGCAGGCCTGTAGGCTCCAGATAGCCCCGACCGCAGAATCGCACAGTTGGTCTTTGACTTATTTGACCCCACTAATTGCAAGTATATGATCCCAATCCCAAGGGACAATCTGAATCTGGCTACAAGAATATGACATAAACATAAACATATGGGTTATACGGTAAAACAAAAGATAGATATATGTCTAAAAGCAGAGGCTAATGCTGACATGACTCAAGCTGATCTAGCCAACTGGGCTCAAGAAACCTTCCACAGTAAACAGAAACCATCTCAAACCACTATTTCTCGTATTTTAAGTAGTAAGAATGATTTAATTGCTTCTAAGCAAGCGGATTTTCTGTTGATCAGAAGACGGAAAACTCAAAATCCAATACTTCGACAGATCTTAACTGAATGGGTTGCTCAGTGTATATGGGAGAATATACCTATTACTACTCCCATAATTAAATCCACGGCCAATTCCATTTGGACTCGATTACCAATGGATGTCAAGGATGGAAATGGGGTGTTCAACCAAAAGTGGTGTAATCAATTTATAAAGAAACTTAATGTGAATTTAACTGGTGATAGTGAAGATATTGAGCAAAATTTTGGCTATAAATTGAATAAAATTTGGTTTTTAGATGAAAAAGTTGAAATGAAACAATATCTTCGGAATCTAATTGACACATATCATTATAGACCCCAAGATATATTCTCTATAGAAGAATTTCAATTATTTTATTCTTTACCATTGGATCAAATTTTTGATACCAATTCCATTGATAAAGGTATAAAACAATCTACCAGTTCATCTGAAAATTCAATGACCATTATGTTAGGAACTAATATGGATGGATCAGAAAAATTGACCCCTATTATAGTGGGGAAACCTGATAAATTTGATGTTTCCCAAAGTTCTTTTAATGCCTTGAAAAATTTCCATTTTCATAATAATGACAATAATCATTCTTTGCTTAACTTAATGAATAAAATCACAGAAACTTATAGGATTTTCTATAAGAGTAATATCAATAAATGGATCACTTCTACCATGTTTCAAAACTATTTATTAACTTTAGAACATAAGCTAGCCAACACCAGCCCGGAGCGGAAAATTATAATTATCTTGGACGATTCATCTACCCATAGAATCTTGAATCTAAAGTTCGACCACATAAGGCTAGTATACTTGAAAAATAATACCAATCATAAATCTCCTTTTAATTCCCTTCACAATGGAGTGAACTTTGATTACTGTCCCATGAATTTCGGGATTGTTCACGAATTTAAAATTCTTTATCGATTACAACAATATTTGGAAATGATCAACATTCAAAAAAACTCCCATAATAAAGCAGAAAAGCCCACTCCAATATCTATTGATAACTTTAAATTGAATTCCAATTCATCTTCTTCCGATGTACTATCTGAACTTGATTATTCAGTTCCGTTAATTAAAGCCATTGAATGGGTCAAACGGGCCTGGGATTCGGTTCTGAGAGAAAAAGTTCTCTATTCATGGAAGAAAACTCACCTTATTAATATGGACCAAACTTGGCCCCATGATCACAACCTAAAGTCTCTTGTACACCAACCGCATTCCCCAAAGTTATCAAGAAGTTATAATAAGCTTAATGAAGTAATGAAATACCTCAATGTAGTACTACCTTGGGAAGTAGACGAATTGTTAGGGTTGGTCAACGAAAGAGTTAAAGCTACTTTGAATTATATATCAATTGAAGAAATTGTAACTAGTTGCTTACTGGAATCGAATCCAAATTCTAAACATGAAACTGGCAATTATCCCGAGCAAACCCATTATAATGATTTTTCAGATAATATTGTGTCATTAGATGAATTTAATGATGATGACTGGTTAATGACCCAGTTACTCTCGGAATCTCCAGATCAATTCACTAACGACATCAACTCATCTGGTGGTAAGAGATCGAACCTTACTGAGCCCAAGATGGCTCCTACTCGTGACATAGGGATGAATCTTAAGAATTTCAATGGCCCAGTCTCCCCTTCCACCATGAACGGAACCAGTGGTGATCAACCTCATACGTCTTATGATATGAGCAATACCATGTCTATCAGTGCTATACTAGCAGCTGCTGGTAAACTGGACTTATCATTAAGAACAGGAGACTCTACTGTCAAATATAATGGCTCAGATTCTGAGGTGTCCCAGCAGGTACTGCAGAAACCTGTGAATGGCTTTAATGAACCACCAAGGAAGAGACCACACTTCCTGTCAACCCCTCAAGTTCTTGGGCTGCAGATTCCTGAACTTGAAACCACAAACGGACAAGGGCAAATAGTCAAACTGTTAGCTACCCTTCTAGAAGCGGTTCGGGATAATTCTTTATCTTTATCACCAGAAGCTGTAAGAGAACTACAAATCAGTTTGACTTCTCTCACTGGCAGAGACCCCACTAGTTGACCAAATAATGTACAATAGAGAACACAAAGCACCACTCATACATACAAACACATGTATTTAGACCTAATTTATTATTTACAAGAAGTGTACGTAAGTGTACCGTAATCATCATATCATTACCCTCAATTATCATACATCATCCTCAGTAATTCCCAATTCTCTAGCTCTCTCTTCCAACCTCCTTCTCTTCTCCTGTCTTTCCCTCTTAATCCTAGCAACCTCAGCTTGGATCTCATGTCTCTCCTTTGGAAGTTGGTTCAAAGTGGCTGGGTCGGGCCAAAATCCTGGCAAATTAAACTTCTCATCAGAGTTAATTCCGGAATAAATCATGATCAAAATAGGAGTGAAAAGGTAAAAACCAAACTAAAAACATTGTTAGTAAACTAAGACTCGGCCAAATAATCCTTCAACAAACATACTTTCCCAGTCTCCAACTGGGTCCTAGTTATTCTACTGGTGAATCTGCTAAGCATGGTTACTTGGAAGGAAATTTTTTATGAGACATCAAAATCTCGCGATCAACAAAAACCACTTTTCGTCAGGTGGCTACGGAGATACCATGAGTCAGTACACGGCAATTGAATCAGATATCCCAGCAGATACTGCTCCTGCTGGTCCTCAGGCAGGTACTAACGGTACCATGGGGCAAATGAACACCTCCAGTAATCCCAATGACTGGACCTGGTCTGAAAGATTGAAACAATCATCCCATCCAGTGGCCCTATTATTCTACTTATTCTTTAGAATAGCTCCGATTTTGGTATATATATTTGGGAATTTCTTCCTTGGATTCATCACCAAGAAGAATAAATTCATTTTGCATTTCATAAGTTTGATACTTTTAGTGGCTGCTGATTTTTGGAATTTGAAGAATATCTCTGGAAGATTATTGGTAGGATTAAGATGGTGGAATGAGATTAATCAAGTTAAATCATCTACTGGTGATTTTGAAAATGTATGGGTATTTGAAACAGCTGATCCCAATAGGTATATCAATCCCATTGACTCTAAAATGTTTTGGATATTCTTATATGCTCAACCTGTGGCCTGGATATTATTAGGAGTTATGGCAGTTTTAAAGTTTGAATTTTTATATTTATTACTTATTGTGATATCTATATCTTTGTCCGTCACTAATGCTATTGCTTTCACTAGATGTGATAAGTTTAGTAATGCTAATGAAGTGGCTACAAATATGTTCTCCAAAGCTTCTTCCACGGTATTTTCAAGACTCAACCCATTTGCTTAAACCTTTTTTAAAATGGATTCAATCGTTTGAAATTTATAGTGGTGAATCGCTTGAGTTTCATGGATGAATTCATCAATAGACGGGGCCCATGGTGGTTGTCATGATTCTCATTCCCATTATCACATTTGCTATCAAGGTTTGGGCCGTCAAAGTTTTGGTTATTTTCAATGTACAATATTTCATCACTGGTATTACTCAGACCTTTATATACCTTTCTTTCCTTTATTATAGCCTCTGATATCCTCTTTTGATTACCATCTTCTGCTTGCCTATGCATCGGGGATGGTTCCATATTGATATCTAGAGGTTTCAAAACTCTCGGTTTTCCGTCCCTCTGTCTATTTGATAAGCTCCTTGCCTTGTAGTAGGGCTTATTAGGACCCCCAGGCATATTGTTCCGGAGATGCCACATATTTTTTTGGAATACTCGGAAGTTCTTTATACGAGTCACCGGAACAAAGACTACCCCAAGTAGAGTCGGCAGTGCTACCGAACTTCCACCACTTGGGCCGAAGCCTCTTCAGCTTTTGGTTCCGACTGATAGGTTGTATAGCAACCAGAGCTAATGGTGTTGGAAGGATTGGGGGCTGTGGAATGGTGGAACTAGTAGTGGTGTTGGTGGTACCAGCAGTTTTGGCGGTGATCTCAGTGGCTGCAAAATCACCTCTCATACACGGACAGCGATTGCTGATCGTGCTGGAAGTAGTGCTGTGGTGGTTTGAACTGATTCTGGTGATTCTTCTATACCAGTGGGTAGTGGGCCTTATTTGGGGGCCAGATAAATATTGCCTTTCGTGAGGAGAAGTTCCACTAGCCCCATCTTTATTATCAAACCGGTACGGCATTGGAGCATCATGACTCGAATCTGATTGAAGGGAAGCCAATGAGTTTTCCTTGTCATAGAATAATTTGGTACGTCTCTCTGGTCCACCAGTATCAATTTGGCAATGCTTAACTTTAGTAGAATGTTTGAAAAAGTTCTCTAAATTTTTTTCAGTTTTCAGCTTGCTTGTGGAGGTTTTATACCTTTTGACTATGGAAGTTCGTGAAAAGAAGAGGGACATCTTTCTCTTGGAATCATTGTATTTCGCTTCAACTAGACCAAGTGTACTTGTTCGATCAGATATTAGTCTTAATTCTTCCACACTACCAAAGGTGATAGGGGCTTGTACCCATGTATTTCTGATCGAGTTTTCGGACTCTCGCTTGGCTGCAAATAAGGCGTTGGAATCAAACGCTTCACGGGGCCAGGTAACAGAAGGAAGAGAGTGTTTCATTATTTGTGAAGAGGCAATTATTATCTATAATTGAAAACTTTTAGTGACCATCTACGAACCGTCTAGAATTGTTTCTGTGTTTGTATCTCTATCGCAACAATGATTACAAGAGCAAATGCTCAGCAGTACACCTGATGAACACTATTAAAGTGGTATTAGAATGCAAATATATACTATTCGGTTGTAATTAGTATTAATATAAATATTATTCCTCATTAGAATTCATTAAGGTTTCGTTCAATGTTTTGAGATGAAGTAATTTTGACACCAAATCTGTATATCCCTTTCGGGAAACATCTTGAAAGACATCTGATTCGTGTTTAAAAGATACTTTCTTTAGGTCTTGGGGATCATCGCTATATACTAGAATGGTTTTGAATTGGTTCCGTAACTTGTTGAACTCGGGGTTTTCTGGGTCAATTTCTAATCCTCTTAGAAGGTCTAACCTATAATTAGAGGAGATTTTCTCGGATCTATTGTAGACAATCTTCAAGATTAATTGATTTAACAACAAGCTCAATTCGTTATTTTCAGATATCTTAACCACCGAGTTCTTTAATCCTTCCGCTTCAACGTCATTAGGAATCCGTCGAATAATTGAAACGGGGTCATAAAACGGATTGGATTGATCATCAGCACATTCAATTAATGCTTTTATGAATTTTGGTTTATTCATGGAATAGTCGAGCAATATATCCCAGGCTTCCTTATCATTTTGATGTTTAGCGAAATTAATAGCTACTTCTGGACTGTTTAATTTATCAATAATTAGCATAAGTGCCTTTTTACTCTCACCAATCTTACCCAATAAATAAACCAATTCCTCGATAAACCCATTTGTTTCACATAATGTGATAGCCTTGTCAATATTATAATCGTCATTCTTCATCAAGTATGGAAGTAACTTAACTCGATTAAATTCACTATAGAGTTCGACCCTTTTGTCGCCAAAGTTGTTTCCTGATACTAAATAATCATCAAGCTCTCGCAATCTCTCCAAGTACAAATAGTTTATAAAATTTAAGTAATTTTCTTCCATTAACTTAACAAGAGCATTTGGAGTGATTTCATGCCTACTAGCCACCAAAATATCAATAGAATTATCCAATCTTTCTGATAGACTATCGAGCGGTAAAGTTTCAAACTCCTTTCCTTTGAATTTAAGTTTAATAGTTTGAGGTATCACATCTAGAAAATTACTCAACAAATGATATTCTGATAAAAATTGAAGGGTGTTTGGGTCCTCTAATTTAATCAAATGTGGTACTGCTTTTTGTGGTTCCAAGTTCTTTACGTATAAGTCGATCAAAGTTTGTCTTAGTTCTCGGTCAGCTGAACTACTCTCTAAATTGGTTTCGATCATCTCTTGAACACTCTTGACATCAAATAACTCAATATCCCAAGACTCAACAAGGTCGGTGAATGTTGCACTATCATTTGAGAGCCAATACTCTAATATTTCATTATATATGGAGGTAGACAATGCTAACTTGGGGTTTTGTGGAATGATATCTGTGAGCAAATCAATATGACCACTTTTTATAAATATGGTACACCAATTCTCCCATTGCTGAACTATATTTTTCACATATTCTTCATCATAGCCATCTTCACCTCCAGAACTATTCTTGCTTCTCACTGATCTACCCGTTACGAGAGTACTCTTAGTATCACCTTCGGGTAATTTCTCATCTGAAAGGAAAAGCAAAGTTGCAAGAAAGTCAGCTGCTTCTTTCCATCGATCATGCTTTATTAATGTATCAACATGTTGAATCCCCAAATTCAATCGTTTACTAGCTGGTAAAAGGTGCTCACTAATGTCCCACGCTTCTTTGTATCTATCACGCTTGATAAACCAGTCTAGTCTATCTTTCAATTGAAATTGCTTAGCAATTACACCATCTTTTGCACTAACAATAAAATATCTGGTACCATCATTACCGATATGACGACCCAAAGAATAATCATTCAACCCAAGGTTTTCGATATTTCGTAATCCGATCTCCTCTTCAAAATCAACCTCTCCAGTCAAAGAATTGATCAACTTTAAGTCGGGATAATTGAATTCCACATTTCCATCATCGCTTGTTGAGGGTGGTTCGTAAGACAATACCATCCAATAATCGTCTTTATAACTTGATATGCCAGCTATCAAAGTATCCAACTTGAATACATTCTCGATTTCAACTTTCTTCTCTGGAACTGACCTAAAGGACATCGTTGCAGCAGAAGGTAGTATCCTAGACTTATTAGAAGATGTTTCATCCTTATCAGAAGCTGACCTAACCGATACTCTCAAACACCAGATATAATTTGCCCAAGAAATCAAAATTCTATCGATCTCTAGAAAATGAACACTGGGCCAATATAAATCACTTCTAGGAGAATCTTCCGGTCGTTCAATGACCTTGATGACTTGTCTTGAGATTGTATGGAAGACAGAGATCCCCTTGTCATTCATCCAAATTACAATGTCATCAACTACTTGGATAGACACTATGGGTCCATTATTTTCATCAAGTACTTGATCCGATCTTTGACCCAACCAATTCTTACTTGAATGAATTACTTTCCCACTCATTCCTCCGCTAACAAAACTTCTAGTCTTTCCATAATTCTTATCTAACACGACTGCGTGAATAGGTCGCTTAAAGTCATAAGCGATAATATCCTCCTCTTCAGTTATGGAACCAATGACGATTGTTCCATCCATAGATCCACTAGCAAAGAACTTCCCATCGGTATAAAGCGATAGTACAGAAGCTCTGTGAGCCTTGAATGTTCGTATAGTAGAAAAATCTGGATGCATGATATGAATTAAACCAGAATGGGTAGCAAAAATAAAGTAGTTATCATGAAATGTACAACATGATATAGGATCTCGATTAAAAAAGTTACTGGGTAATCCATTCAATCTGGAGTATTGTAATCGGGGAGGCTCCTCCTCAGTGTCTTCGTCATTTCCATTTTCTGCTTCAATTGTGTCCTCAAGTTCCTCTTCTCCATCAGTATCAGCTCCACTCTCGCCGGTCTCGTAGGTGGTTTCAAAGGTGGTATTACCAACTGTATCATTGTCATCATCAACATTGTCACTGCTATCCACGCTATAGTTGTCGTGAGCACCATCTTTATTATCACCCTCAACTACATCATCTTCACCAATATCTTTGTCTTCATTTGCACTTTCAATTGGCTCAGCTACAGCTCCGCTCTCCAAGTCCTTATCAGCAACTGCTGCAGTTCCATCGTTTTCATGCTCCTGTTGCTCTGAGACATTCAAAGTATCTCCATTATGTTCATTAGATTCACTGTGATCATCTGTCAGCTTTAGAGGAGCATTGGTATCCATCTCTCTGGGCTGGTCCAGTACTTCCTCCTCCCACATGTCTTGTTGTAATCCACAGACGGTTATAAATTCGTGAAGCATTTCGCGGCCGATGCTGGCACAAATTTTATCATCAATGGTATCAGCTACTGGAGGTACACTAGTGCAGTGTGATCCCTCTATCAGGGCCTTGATCATCCAGATGGACTCGGAACGTAATGATATCATCTTACAAGAGTTGGATGATACTCATTTGTTCATTGTAAGTGACAAAGTGCAATTTGTGAAGAATGAGTTAAATGTGATGTTGTCCAAGAATATCTACAATCCATTTGAGGAAGAGGAAGAGAATTAGATATAATAAGTCTGATTTATTGAGCGTGATTTATTTACAGTTGAGGTTCTGTTCCGTTTAAATCCTGTGGAGGTATTTCCTGTGGGCCCTCTGAGCTATGTGGGTCCTGTTCTTCTTGGGGCCCTAATTCATCATCAAATTTCAACAACGGTTTAATGTCCATCAAGTTATTATTCAACGACTGATCATCTAATAGATCGTCCACAAAATTATTGAAAAAGTTATTGAAAATTTCTGGTTCCATGATGGAGTTAAGGTCAACCGATGGAGACAAATTATTATAATAATTATAGTAATAATTAATCAAAATTTCGATCAAATTATTAAATAGAAATTTTAAAATATTCAAATCATTAATATAATTAATAATCGTCATCTTAAAGCTTGGTAGTAATTCACTGATATTTCTTTTAAATTTATCAAATTTTTCAGACTCAGACTCTTTGGTATTAGTTGTTAAAGGTTGAATTAATAAGTTCAAATAGTCTGTTAATAGTTCATTAATAGAATTGTTGATTTCTAACTCGATTTCAAGTTTAGCATCTATCATACTGTTAATGATTTTTGGAACGGTCTTTTGGATTAAGCTAAATATACCGTTCTTATTAAGATTAATTAAAATCTCTCCATTTCTAATGATACCATACAATTCGTTTAAACCACTGGTAAAATCTAATGAGGTCTCAGTTCTAACAAATTGGATATCAAAATTATTGAGTTGATACTTCAATATAATCAAGTTTTTTAAATAGTACAATTTAGCATCTACTTTACCTAAATGTTTAACACATAATTGATAGGCCCCGTGTTTCAATACTTCAATACAGCTATGAACAATATAATGAGCTAGATCATCAAACACCATAGAATTTATCAACTCGTAAATATTAGATAGTATGGTTAATGCTTTACCAAGTGGTAAATATAAGTCCTCAAATAAGTTTTCACTGAATTCTTCATCTAAGATATTACTCGATGTTTTCTGTCTGTTCCCAATATTCAAATCTTCGGGTGTGGGTTTATAAGGTATTAATTTGTTATCAATATAGATTTGAATTCTAAAAATCAATCTTGATTGTACATCATTAAATATTGGTTCAAAAATATCTCCAAAGTTAATCCGGTCTTGATCTTGACCTTGATCTTCAAATTCATAATACTTTTGTAACAAGTTCATCAACTGGCAAAGATTACTGATATTAGTTTCTCTCAATACTCTATGTCTTATGCTATCATAAAATGGATCTATCAAGTCTTTAAAATAGTTGTACAAATCATGCTTAATAAACGAAGGAGTCATCCGGTCGATAAGATTAAACCAACTTCTAAATAACTCAAATTCTCTTATTAAAGTCTTTTTAATAAATGATAAATTATCTTGGGTGAATTTAACAAGATCATTGTCGGTAAATTTGGCAAGTTGTTTAGATACATTTATTAGATTCAACCTAATCTTGAAATAATTGTTGAGGATCTCTTGTAATAGCCCTTTATATTCTTCTTCATGGTACTTCTCGATTCTAACCAAAAATACCTCAATCAAAGAGGGGAAATTATAGAACTCGTCTTGATATTCAACCAAATAGTTCTCAAACAGTTTGTAACACAAGATATCAACAATATCTTCATTTGAAGAAGTGACGATAGTTTCCACCTTTTTCAATTCATTCACCAAATAATCTTTAATTAATGTTAAAGATCTTGTCATACATTGTCTGAACTTAATCTTATACATTTCAATGTTTCTAAATTTGAGTTCATCCGGTTGGTGATTGAAAAATTCTAACGAACTATTCAAATCTTGAAGAATCTTTTTAAAAGAATTGGATCTAATTAATTTCAAATTATTAGGAATTGACAACTTCTTAGTTATTTCATCTAAGCTTTCAAAATTCCGTAAAATGGTACTTATAGATTCAACTTTTTCATTTAATAGTCGTTCTTTATCTACCAAAGCCAATGATCGAGTATTAAAGTCCTCGGTCTGTTCATCGATTTGGAGATATTTGGTTTGGATGCTAGTCAATTGGGAGTCTACCATATTAATTTCTCGCTTCATGGCCTTTAATTGGTTGAGATTTACCGATAAAACCTTGTGGAAATTAAAGTGATCAGGGTATTGCAACTGATCAAGAGTATGCTGGTCTTGAATGAAATCATAATCTATTTGATAGCTATTATATTCCAGGACTAAGGAACGGTTCCAAAGGATTTCATAATCTATAGAAGTGAAGGGATCCAAAGGAATTGGCTCTTGTGGTTTGTATGTTACAGTGGGCACCGAATTAGATCTCAGTAGGGTCGGTTTGTTAGCACTACCACCGTCAGTTTTGCCAATATTACCTTCCAGCTTTTTTATCGACCCATTTTCATGAATATCCAGGGCAATCGATTGAACCAAGGACTTACTTCTATGTCTGGCCATACTTGTGTTGAGAAATTGGGGCCCAATTTAATACCTTTAGACACCTTGTTGAGGGATTTCGAGTGGTTGAAGAAGTGAAAACGCGAACCACAAAAGATCGCAGCCTATTTTTTAAGCCTGAAAGACGTGTAGACAGAAACAGTTACCATGAGCAAAGACATGGTTGATCCACGGGATGAGGTTATTAATTCTGATGAGGAGCTAACGGGTGATGAGAATGACGAATTGGCCGATTTACAGAAAGAATATGAACTCAGAAAACAAGAAATAACCAGACGAAAACAGGCAGAACAAGATCTGGGGAATCGCTTCATTCAAGGTCTTAAAGATCGGTCGAAACCCGACAAGACTGTTGACTATAACAAGAGGATATTTGAATTCAAAATAGGTGGGGGTAAAGGTCGGTCCTGCTCAGAAGACGAAAAGGAGCCATTGACGAAAGAACCTATGGTCAGTAAGAATTATGAGTTTCAAGAGGTGGTAAACGAGTTACAATCGCAACAAATAAAGTTATTAAATGTTAAGAAAAGTTTGGCCAAAATAACCAAACCACACTATCCTGAGCCCAAGTATGATAATTGGGGGTTTATTGGATACATAGTTGATAAATCAGGGGTCTTGAAAACAGTAAAGAATGAAACATATATACGACTTAAGATTGGAACTTTTAGTACTACCATCAACGTGAATATTTTTGGGGCTGCCTATAAGAGATATTGGAACTTAATGGTTGGTGAGCTAGTGATATTATTGAACCCAAACATATTCAAGACTGATAGAGGATTTGATTTCTATGTTACAGAAGATTGGCATAATGTGTTATCGTTGGGGATAATACGTAATATGGGCAAATGCAAAGATCCCGAGTGTAAGAAAACTATTAATAGTCAATATGATTATTGTGATTATCATGAGATGAAGCAAGAAACCAAGTTTTTAAAGAATAAACGAATGGAATTAAATGGGTCAATTAAAATGTTTAATCCTCAAGAGAGAAGTTTAAATGAACAAAGTAACATTTTCACTCGTAAAAGTCAATTTAATCAATCTCAATATCATGATGAGAATATCCTCAATAAATCAGGGACTAAAAGGAAATTACAAGATGAAAAATCTAATAAACAATTGGAAGATAGATTATTAAAACTTCTGAATCATAGTCGATATGAAAAGATTGGCCTTTTAAAAAATGTAAAAACAAAAACCAAAGTTAATAAAGAAACTAGGGAATCCACCAATGCAAGCCTAAAACAAGAATTAAGGTCCTTGACTCAAGGCAAAAAGGTCAATTTGGGTATGAGTAAACAAGATAAATTAAATAAGTTACACCGGTGGAATGAGAACATGAAAACCATAAATTTGCAACCAATTAGAAATGAGCCAAATAAAAATCATAAGCAAACGCAAATCGAAACACTGGCAACTCTTAACGAAAATTCTGATCAGGGTGACCAGGATGATGATTTGACTATCGAATTCAAAGACCACCGTCAGTTCGACGAATACAAGAAATTTGCCTCGTAGACAGAGAGTCTTCCTAAACACCAATAGAGATCAATAGACATTCTACAGACCAATATACATCAAAGAAAGGTCCAAGGAATTTATAGAGGAATGCTGACAGCAAAGGTTACCGATCAAACCTTATCTTAAGGCAACCCAAAAGGCATCGTAAGGTTGTGGTCTTATAGGAGTTGGAAGTCCACGCCCGGAACGGTTATTCGGTTAACCGTATGCACTTATGATTTGTACCTAAGGGAATTTGCTATTATTTTTCTTGTGATGTGTTGGCTGCAACATTAATAAAATGCATATGAAATTTCTCAATGTGAACTCTTTTTTTTTTCATTAAAGAAAAGACCCACTTCTTTTCAAAGGTAGATCACATGGCCCAACAAATCCAGTCAATCGACTTGAGTACCATTAAGAACTTGTGACAGACCAGCAACAGCAATAGTAGTTGCTAGTGATAGAGCTTGAGTTCTAGAGTTTGTATTGAAACAACATTTGCATTATGAACCCTGGATGAGTGCACTACCTGACATTTTGCACCCTTGGTGGGGTAGGGAGCTAGGGAACGAGACAAACCATAGCTTAAGATACTGAGAGTTGGCGCAAGGGGTTGGGTCACTAAATAGCACCTGTAGTGTGGTAGTGTAATGGTTAGTAGCAGTTGTGATAGCCATTTTGTTGGGCTCTTTTTGTATGGAGAATTCTTCCATCGAAGCGAGCATACTGTATTTTCATATTTTTTTTTAACATCGTGCGTTTCACCTTCTCCACTATTGTCAAGATTATATAAAAGCCCCTGGGATTCTCAGCATTTGAACTTTTTGGTAAAATTTTTAAATTAGTATCATTATGTCAGTTGTTGAAGAATTCAATTTAACCAAATGGTACGTGATCTTACCAGCCTTCTTGGTGGTTTATGGGATCATCAAGTTCATTAAGGCATATAGTTTTGCTAAAAAACATGGATGTCAAGAACCCCACTTTGTTAACGGAGGACCTTTTTGTATTTCGTTGTTAAAAAATGCATTATCAGCTAAAACTGAAGGTACTCTTGCTGAATTTGCACAAAAATTGCTTGGAGAACATGAGACTGTTAAGATTAAGCTTGCTGAGGTTGTACCAGTAATTCTTACTAGAAATCCTGATAATATTAAGGCCGTGTTAGGGACTCAATTTAATGATTTTGCTTTAGGAACAAGACATGCTCACTTCAAACCATTGTTAGGAGATGGGATCTTTACTTTGGATGCTAGTGGTTGGAAAACTTCTAGAGCTATGTTGAGACCTCAATTTGCTAGAGAACAAGTTGCTCATGTTAGATCTTTGGAACCTCATGTTAAGTTGTTAGCTAAACATATTTCTAAGAATAAAGGAAACATTTTTGACATTCAAGAATTATTCTTTAAGTTGACTATTGATACCGCCACTGAATTTTTATTTGGAGAATCTGTTGATACATTAAAAGATACTAGTATTGGAGAAGATCCAGGAGTTGATTTTGCTGGTAAAAATGATTTTGCTGAAAGTTTCAATGTATCTCAAACTTACTTGGCTTCCAGATCTTATTCACAAATCTTTTACTTTTTAATTAACAATAAGGAATTTAGAGAATCTAATGCAAAGGTTCATAAATTTGCTAATTTCTTTGTTGATAAAGTATTAGAAACTGATGCCCAAGAATTGGAAGAAAAACTGAAAGGTGGTTATACCTTTTTATATGAATTGGCTAAACAAACTAGAGACCCAACTGTTTTGAGAGATCAATCCTTGAATATTTTATTAGCCGGAAGAGATACTACCGCAGGTTTATTAAGTTTTACTTTCCTTGAATTGGCCAGACATCCAGAAATCTGGAATAAATTAAGAGAAGTTGTATTACAAGACTTTGGTACTGGTACTGAAGGAGATCTTGCTGAAATTAGTTTTGAAACTTTGAAGAAATGTGAATATTTGAAATGGGTTATTAATGAAGCCTTGAGATTATATCCTTCAGTTCCAAATAACTTTAGAGTTTCTACTAAAGATACTACTATTCCTAGAGGTGGTGGTAAAGATGGTAATTCCCCAGTCTATGTTCCAAAAGGAACTACCGTTGCCTATTCAATTTATTCTACCCAAAGATCTTCAGAATATTATGGTAAAGATGCTGACGAATTTAAACCTGAAAGATGGGCTGATATTGGGAAAGTCGGTTGGGCTTATTTGCCATTTAATGGTGGTCCAAGAATTTGTTTAGGACAACAATTTGCATTGACTGAAGCCTCATATGTCATTGTCAGGTTATGTCAACTCTTTTCTCAACTTTCCTCTGGTGAAGAAGTTTATCCACCAAAGAAAAATATTCAATTAACTATGTGTTTGAAAGATGGATGTAATTTGTCATTGAGTTAAAAGCCATCCTTTTTGGGGGTAATTGGTTAAATCTGATTGATTTTGTATTGTAATATATATTAAATATATTTATTTGTAATTTTATTGTAGAAATATTCTGTGCTAACTAATAGCTTAATTATAAGTGGCCATTACCACCAAATTGGTGTTGGAACGTCTGGGGTCGCAGGAAATAATTTTTTCACCAACCTCATCGGACTGGTTAAAGGTGGAGACATGTCAGTGACAAAGAAGTTAAAGATGGCCAAAATCTGTACACATTCGGGGACCTTCCATGCCGATGAATCATTGGCTGTATATATGCTAAGATTATTACCTAAATATCAAGATTATGAATTAGTAAGATCGAGAGATCCAAAGGATTGGGAAGAAAGTGAGATTGTAGTAGATGTCAGTGGGAAGTATGATGGGGCTAAATATTTTGATCATCATCAGAGAGAATTTGATGAAACATTCCCAGGATTTAAAACCAAGTTAAGTAGTGCTGGGTTGATTTATAAGCATTTTGGGAAAGACATTCTTCAACATAAATTAGGACTTGATGCTACCAACCACCAAAACACTATTGATTTAATCTATAACAAGATTTATAAAGAATTCATTGAAAGTATTGATGCTAATGATAATGGGATTAGTAAATTTGACGAAAAGGTTGACAATAAATTCAATGATAAAAATTTGAGTTTACCAAGTATAATATCTAATTTAAATCCTATTTGGTATAATGACCCTACCGATAAAGATTTTGATGAACAATTCTTAAAAAGTAGTTCATTAATGGGGCAAGTATTTGAAAATATCTTACAATATTATGGGAAATCATGGTTAAAATCTAAAGATATTGTCCAAGAAGCTATCAAGAACCGATTTGATGTGGAACCACTGGGAGCTATTATCAAGCTTGATAAATTCTGTCCTTGGAAAGATAACTTGTATAATATTGAAAATGAAATGGGTATCAAGGATCAAATCACGTTTATTTTATTCACTGATAGTTCTGGGAAGTGGAGAATCAGTACTGTACCTGTTTATACTGGCTCATTTGAATTTAGGTTAGGAATTAAACCTGAATGGAGAGGAATTAGAGACGAAAAATTGAATGAGTTGGTGGGGATCTCTGATGGGATCTTTGTTCATGCCAATGGGTTCATTGGAGGAGCTGGATCGTATGAGAGTGTACTTAAGATGGCAAAAGAATCTTTAGCTAGTAAGTAGTTATCTAGGGTATAATATCCATGTACGAGATAGTTAAGTGTAGCCTTGGGAGTGGTTCTAGTACAGAAGCTCGTGCTGGTATCCGTGCTGGTATCCGTACTGGCATGAGATACCTCCGTGCTGGCATGAAATAGCACCGTGCTGGCATGAAGCGCTACCGCACGGGCATGAAGCACTACCGCACTGGCATGAAGCAATTTTGTTCTGGCATGAAAGACTCTGTTCTGGCATGAAAGACTCTGTTCTGGCATGAAGGCCCTCGCTCACTCTCCTGCCAAGCCGTCTAGTCTTGGCACCAGTTACACACCGGAAGTCCACACGGGCTCGATGAGCACTCATGTGGGTGTCAATTAGTCATTGTCTGTTCCTTAGATATTAATAGAATCATTCAATAATTGGATCCTTTTATTGCTTCTAACGACCAACCCTCTCTGCCCTTCCTGTTATCTTCATCGTGTGGCTAGGACCACTTAGTTAGCTTATCGGGGCCGCACCCTGTTGAGTGGCGTGCTCCTCCATGGTTCCCAATCTTTATTGTCCTCCCATACCAAAGAAGTAACCTTGGGACCAGAGTCCTGTACATACCACCCGTTTATGCTGTTTTATTTTATCTTGGTGAAAAAACATTTCCATTGTTGCGCATCGGAGAAAGTATAAATGGGAAGACAAGTCCCCGAAAACATTTTTGTTTGATATCTCTCATCAATTGATAAACGACTTCGAAAAAAAGTTAACTTTTTTTGCCATTTAATTAGCGAGTAGTATTTAACGGCTTTGCTTGGTGTGTGTTTTTTCTATAGTTCGTCTTTTTTGTTTATTTTTTTTTTTTTGATTGGATTTTTGATAGCTGAAAAATTCAATCAAGAGAAGTAAATTTATATATTTTGTGTGGAAAATAAAGTCTTCATCCGAGAACTCTGTTGGGCAAAACAATCATGACTCTCCAACAGGTCAGATTAATGCAAATGAAAATGGCCAAAATGAAATTTTAAGTAATGGAAGCCAAAATGATAATTTAGATGAGAAAATTGACACCGGTGGTGACACTGAGTTTCAAAATAAGGCTAAAGAGCAGCCTCTTGGTGATGAACCCTATCAAGCTACCTATCAACATACGATTGCCAGATTTGGGGTTAGCGTTGAAAAAGGGTTATCACCCGATCAAGTAAAAAAGAATAGTGATGAATATGGGTTAAATAACTTGGGAGAAGATCAATCGATTAGTTATTCGAAGATTTTAGCTCATCAAGTATTCAATGCTATGATTTTAGTTTTAATCATTTCTATGGTTATTGCTTTAGCTATTAGAGATTGGATTTCTGGTGGGGTTATTGGAGGGGTTGTTGGTATTAATATTGGTGTTGGTTTCATTCAAGAAGTTAAGGCCGAAAAAACAATGGGATCTTTAAGATCTTTATCCTCCCCTACTGCTAGAGTATTAAGAAATGGTGAAGAATGTAATATCAGTACTGAAGAAGTTGTCCCTGGTGATATTGTTCATATCAAAGTTGGGGATACGGTTCCTGCTGATTTAAGATTAATTGAAGCTACCAATTTAGAAACCGATGAAGCTTTATTGACTGGTGAATCTTTACCTGTTGCTAAAGATCCGGAAGAAATGTTTGATTCCGAATGTCCTGTAGGTGATCGTATCAACATGGCTTATTCTTCTTCGGTTGTAGCTAAAGGTAGAGGTGTTGGTATTGTTGTCTGTACTGGTTTAAACACCGAAATTGGTAAAATTGCTTCTTCGTTGAAAGATTCTGATGATAAATTAATTGTTAAACCTAAATCAGGTTCTGGTATTGGAGGATTTTTCGGTGCTGTTGGAAAATCTATTTTTAATATCATTATGAACATTTTAGGTACTAACGTCGGGACTCCCTTACAAAGAAAATTATCTTGGTTAGCTATTTTATTGTTTTGGATTGCTGTGGTTTTTGCTATTGTAGTTATGGCTTCTCAAAAAGCTTTCCAAGTCAATAGATCAGTAGCTATTTATGCCATTTGTGTGGCTTTATCTATGATTCCTTCTTCCTTAGTAGTGGTCTTAACTATTACTATGGCTATTGGAGCTCAAGTTATGGTTACAAAACATGTTATTGTTAGAAAATTAGATTCCTTAGAAGCTTTAGGTGGTATTAATGATATTTGTTCTGATAAAACTGGTACCTTGACTTTAGGTAAAATGATTGCTAGAAAAGTTTGGATTCCAACAGTTGGAACTTATTTTGTTCAAAATTCTAATGACGTTTTTAATCCTCATGATGGTGATATGTCTTTCAGTCAATATAGTCCACATTATATTAATGAAAAGGGTGACGTTGATACTTCTAGTACAGTTCCAGAACCTCATCCAAAGAATTTTGAAAGATGGTTAGATACTGCTACATTAGCTAATATTGCTTCTGTTAAACAAGTTAAATCTGAAGAATCTGGTGAATTAATTTGGGAAGGTCACGGTGATGCTACTGAAATTGCCATCAATGTATTCACTCAAAGATTAAATTACTTGAGAAATGAATATGTTGAGCAACATAACTTAGAACATGTGGCTGAATTTCCATTTGATTCTTCTATCAAAAGAATGTCTGCTATTTACAAAAACAATACTAAAAATACCTCTGTGGTTCACACCAAGGGGGCTGTTGAAAGATTGTTGGGTATTTGTAGTTATTGGTATGGTGAAAGTCCTGATAATAAAGAACCTGTTCCTTTGACTGAAGAAGATAGGGCTGCCATTGAAAGTAATATGAATGCTTTATCTGTTGAAGGTTTAAGAGTGTTAGCTTTCGCCTCTAGAGATATCAATATTGAAAAAGAAAATATTGAATCTAGAGAAGAAGTTGAACAAAACTTAGTCTTTGAAGGTTTAATTGGTATTTATGATCCACCAAGACCTGAAACTGCTGGTTCTGTTAAAGCATGTCATAATGCTGGAATTAACGTTCATATGTTAACTGGTGATCACCCTGGTACTGCTAAAGCCATTGCTCAAGAAGTCGGTATCATTCCAAGTAACTTGTCGGAATATTCTCAAGATATCGTAAAGGTAATGGTTATGACTGCCACTGAATTCGATAAATTATCTGATGAAGAAATTGATAATTTAGCCGTATTACCTTTGGTTATTGCCAGATGTGCCCCTCAAACTAAAGTTAGAATGATCGATGCTTTACATCGTCGTAATAAGTTTTGTGCTATGACTGGTGATGGGGTTAATGATTCCCCATCATTGAAAAAAGCTGATGTGGGTATTGCTATGGGTATGAATGGTTCTGATGTGGCCAAGGATGCTTCTGATATCATTTTAACTGATGATAATTTCGCCTCTATCTTGAATGCCATTGAAGAAGGTAGAAGAATGTCTGCTAATATTCAAAAGTTTGTGTTACAATTATTAGCAGAAAACGTTGCTCAGGCATTCTACTTAATGATTGGTTTAGCTTTCATTGATGAAGCAGGATTTTCTGTGTTCCCATTGGCTCCAGTTGAGACTCTTTGGATTATTGTGGTAACTTCATGTTTCCCAGCTATGGGATTGGGTCAAGAGAAGGCATCAGAAGAAATTTTAACTGTTCCACCTAACAAGAATATTTTCACCACAGAAGTGATTATTGATATGTTCGCTTATGGTATTTGGATGGCTGCTTGTTGTTTAGCATGTTATTCATTAATTGTATTCAGAATTGGTGATGGTAATTTAGGTACTGATTGTAATACCTCCAGTGGTGAGAATTGTAACTTGGTTTTCAGAGGTAGAGGAGCTGCATTTGCTGCATTCACGTGGTGTGCTGTTCTTTTAGCCTGGGAATGTGTTCATATGAGAAATTCTCTCTTCAATATGAGACCAGAATCTGAACAACCTTGGTATAAGACTTTGGCCAAAGGTTTATACGGTAACAAGTTTTTATTCTTCTCTGTTCTTTGTGCTATTGCTTCAGCTTTCCCAGTTATTTATATTCCAGTGATTAATGATGTTGTATTTTTACATGATCCATTGGGATATGAATGGGGATTATCCATTGCTTTCACTATCTTGTTTGTTATGGGAGCAGAAGCTTGGAAAGCATTCAAGAGATTCTATATTAGAAGAAGGAATGCTAAAAAGCCACCAGCAGAATTGGAAAATGATCCATTTAAACAATGGAGTGCTTATTCCAGTGAGAAGAGTGTTTAATTGTTTTGTTAAGTTGATGATATAATTGTCATCGATAAAGTATGTAGTGTTTGCTTATAAATATTGTTTTTAGTTATATATATTGTTTCCTAAAGACTCGTCTCTCTTCATGTTTCGCAATTAAATATTGGTGAGTTTCACGAAATTGCGTGAAAAAATACCTAAAGCAACAACTATATAGACTGGTGATGATTGAGGTATCAGTGAATGATAGACTTGGAAAAAAGGTCAAGGTCAAATGTCTACCATCAGACACAGTGGGAGACTTCAAAAAAATCTTATCACTTCAAATTGGAACATCACCAGAAAAGATTGTTTTGAAAAAGGATTATCAAATATTCAAGAACCACATTACTCTAGAAGATTATGAAGTTCATGATGGGTTTAATTTTGAATTATATTATACTTGAAGGCCCAGCCAAATCTGTAGCAATATTAATAATGGAATTGTAGATATATTAGATATATAGTATATAGTTTATTGTACAATTAATGAAAAATTTACAAGAAATAATCAATTTGAGGTGACTTATAAAATGGAGTATTATCATTTGTATCAGTACCATTAACTGATTTCCCATTTATTGTATCTTGATTATTTTCAGGAGATGCATCAAATACATTAAATGATTGACCTTCTATGGTTTTACCAAAATTAGTATGACTTATCTCTAAAACACTAGCTTTATTCCCACATCTATAACAATAATTAGGAGCTGACCACACAGTTATACATTTGCCCTTCCAATAACTTACATAACCTTCATTACACAACTGATGAGCTCTAATCAATTGTACTAAATCATTATCATTACAAAACTTATTCATAACTTCATACCCAAATAAATAACCTGCCCCTCTAGGACTTAACTTAAAATCCAAAATCTCTGGATCGGGATCTGACCATACTAAATCAGCCATGATTCCATCGTGGGGGATCTCTCTGAATCGATCAATCGATCTTATCTGATCTAATTGCTGACAACTTGGTGATAATCCTCCATGGGTTGCAAATATCTTATTATCAATAATAGCCCCCAATGGCAAGTAATCAAACAAATCAGTTATATAACTCCATACATCGGCAGATCCTTCATATTTATTCAACACCTCGGTATAAAACCCATAGTTGGTAGTAATGGTTCTGGATTCATGATTACCTCGTATTAAATAAACTCTTTCCGGGTATCGTAACTTCATCAAGATCAATAACATTATGGTTTCGACGGAATAATATCCTCTATCAACATAGTCACCTAGAAACAAATAATTGGTGTTGGGAGGAGCTCCTCCTATCTTAAAGATTTCCAACAAATCATGATATTGACCATGGATATCTCCAACAATTGTAATAGGCGAGTGGATGGTCATTATATTGGGCGTATTCAATAGCTGTACTTTTAATTGGTGACATAATTGTTGGACAGTATTCTGGGGTAGTAGGCGAGGGGGCTTATGTTCTAGCAACTGTTCTAGACAGTAGTCCAAGTCAGATACTGGAGTTTCTAGTGATATGGTCATAGTGTTACAATTATAAATGGTTGTTCGATCTCGCATTTATTTTTCACATTTTTCTGTTTGTTCACTGCTACAGCTTTTTTCTTACAGATACGACTTTAATATATATTAATCTATAGCTTATTTTAGATGCTGGTCAATGGAACTGGAAAGAATCTCCAACCCTTCCTTGATCAACTCGTCAGGAATATTTAACGCAGGGACAAGTCTAATGACATTCATCCCAGCACTAAGAACTAATAACCCGCTTTCTCTACAAGTTTTAATGATTGAGCTAATGTCAATGGATTGGTCAAATTGTAATCCTAACAATAATCCTTTACCTTTGACTTTAATTATATCTGGATATTTTTGTGCAATTTCTGTTAACCCTTTAATAAAAGTATCTGATTTGGTTTCCACTCCTTGAAGGAATTCTTTATCACTAAGTCTATCTACCATATAACTACCGACTTTAGCTCCCAAGGGATTACCCCCATAAGTTGATCCATGATCTCCAAAGGCTAATTGATTTTCAACTTTAGCATTAATCATGGTAGCTCCTACTGGGAACCCATTACCTAAAGCTTTTGCCATGGTAACAATATCAGGATGGGCTTCAGGTGGTAAATTACAATGAGCCCAAAATTTTCCAGATCTACCTAATCCACATTGGATTTCGTCATAGATTAACAACACATCATTTTCAAGACATAATTTCCTTAAATTGATCAAAAAGTCTTGGTCAATTTCAGTTACTCCTCCTTCTCCTTGGATCGGTTCAATTATAACTGCACAGGTTTTGTCCTTACTCATTAATGCTTTCACACTTTCAAGGTCGTTTGGAACTGCTGTCTTAATTCCGGGCACTAATGGAGCAAATGGTTCGGTATACTTCTTGTTGGCAGTGGCTGATACAGCTCCCATAGTCCTTCCGTGGAATGAATTTTCAAAGTTGATAATTTCATATTTATCTTTACTAATGGATTTTCCATATTTCCTAGCAAACTTTAAGGCTGCTTCATTAGCTTCACTACCAGAGTTACATAAAAATACCCTTTCTGCATCATGCATTCCCTTACTGGCAATTGTTCTGGTTACCAACTTGTTACACAATTCTCCAGCATGTAGATTGTGGAATAAGTTGGAACAATGAACCAAAGTGCTGGCCTGGTTCAGGATTATACTGGTAACATCAGGATTAGAGTGGCCCAAGGCTGTCACGGCTATCCCAGCAACAAAATCAATATATTCAGTGTTTTCCAAGTCATACAACAATGAGCCTTTTCCGTGAGTGAACACCAAGTTTGGTCTGGAGTATGTGGTAGCAGTGTAAGGACTAATAATAGTCTTTACATATTCTCCACTCTGGGAATCTTCTCCAGGATCTGGAACAGGTGTTCTTTGTAATAGGGAAGAAGTATGAAACTTTCTTGTCCGACAAGCAGATGTAATGATTCTTTTGTACATGGTGGAATTGTCTTTACAAAGTGATTGAAAAAAAAAAAGTGGTTGGCTTTTATAGAAGCAGAGATTTCGCATCGCGGTTGACTCATTTTCAATTACCAGATTTGGTAATAGGCGACACAAGAATGTCTTTATATTAATGGGAACTGTAAAACATACTTCTATAATACAGTTAAAGGAGGGGTTAGATTATCAATCTCTATCCACGTCAACAGTAAGCTCTAGTTTGAAATTACTCTTTTGGCGTTTCTGAATTTTTTTAGTGACTAGCTTTGATATTTCATATTTCAAATTTGATTCATTATCTACCGACCCTCCTTTCATGGATATTTTAACTCCTACAACAAAGGTATCATAATTGAACTTGGTTATAAATAAGTTTTCGATTTTAAAGCCAGCTTTGAAGTCATCAAAATTGGCAATGTCTGTTGTGATGGAATATTTTAGCTTATTATAATCATAATTTGAACTTGGATATGATAATAGTAAAACTTCACCTAATGCCTTAACTAGCTTCCATCCAGTTAAACAGAACAACAATGAGATTGTCACGGAAGCAATTTCATTGATATCTAGTTCAAGTTGTTTCAGAAGAAACTCAGAAACCCAAGGTGATAATATCAAGAATGCCGTATACAGTAGGGTTAAGATATATGTAGGATTTTTGGTAATAATATTAGTGAACTTGTTAAACTTTTCAAGGTATTTATTGTCTCTAATGCCTTCTATGCCTTCATCCAATATCCCTATGTTACTGACATTTCTACTATGTCCCTGATTATCTTTAATGATCTTATTAATTTTCTCAGCTGCTAAGATATAATTTGAAGTAATTAAAGTTATCATTATAGTTGAAATTAATACCGAATAGTAAATAAATGAATCTTTAACAAAAGTATCATCAGTTGAATTATGTACGTGATGATGGGAATGGGTATTCTCTTCGTTCATCTCGAAAAAATAAACAATAAATTCTTCAAAAATATGACTCAATAAATCAAATCCAACCATAACTAATGAAGCACCCAAAGCAAAGCCAATTAGAACTTCTAATCTACCCAAACCAAAAGGATAAACAATAGAAGCACTGCTCCAAACTTTAAAGTTCGATAAAATGTCTACCAATATTATAACCATTGAACCTAAAGAATCATAAAAAATTAAATGAGCCAAGGTGGATAATTCAGCAACTTGAATCCGATAACTAGATATATAAACTATTAAGGATAACATCAAGTGGACCATTGACCAGCAGAGTTTAACTTTTTGATCTTTTGTAATGGAAGCAAATAATTCTGAACGTGTAGGAATGGGGTACAGGTCAGGTGTATTCAAGGAATTAGTGGTTGTATTCATAGTCATTGGCAGACTAGGCTCCTGGAAGTAATTCATTGAGACCGATGAATGTTTATATTTGTGTCCCTTTCTATGAGCAGGCTTTACTGATAGGGTGGAGGTATTACCATTATTTAACATGATCTCCTGAGATTTAAAATTGAATGGTTGATACAGTTTCGTCGGAGATGAAGAACGACGGACAGGAGATTTGGACCGGAAATGCTTATTGGTTCTGGTTGGAGAAGATGATCTAGTGGGAGAACTAGATCTCGAGGAGTAATTAGGTGCTATTATAGGAGGCGGTATGTAATTATTACTTCTTCTTTGATGATTATTCTGCCGACCTCCAAAGGAGCCGTTACCATTTGGGGATAAAACATTGGATGAATTATAGCCAGCACTAGGAGATTGCAATACAGGGATCGAAGTATCTTCAATTTTCTCTCCATCTCCTGGTAAGTATGCAGACATGGGCCTTGGCCGTGACAGACTTGGAGTATACTGAGGATACCTTGCATTATTAACAGGAGAAGTAATAGATGAAATTGAATATCTTCTGTCGTGAGATTGGTGACTTTCAGAACCATTACCACTAATACCTATACTGGGAGAGTTCATGGAATGTTGTAAAGGAGGAGTTGAAGGTTCATTATCTTGTGTATTCAACAAGTCTTCATCAGCTTCTGCAATAGAATCTGTCGAGAAATTTGCACTTGCCAAAAAGCTTAAATCCTTATGGCTATTTTTAGGATTATTGAAATCTGATTTTGGGGCAGGAGTGTGCTGCTGATAGGGGAAATTATTGGTTTTATTGACTAGAGGAGAATTATTGGACTCGATACTTGAAGTGTCATCATCTGAATCATTCATGTAGTCGTTGGTGCTATAGTTATTCATAATAAGCCCACCTGTTTGTGTAGTGGTTGATGAACGTTTGAATTTCAGTGAACGCGCAGGGCCCTATCACGTGAAAACCTTGAATTTATAAAGACTATAAAAAAAAATATTGTATATTGTCATTACAGGTCTTGTGTCATTATGGAGGATTTTGTTTGGTAGTATAAGCATCAAACAACAGAAGATTTATTCTACCATCGTTGATATTATCGTCGGTATTTTCTAGAATCTCAAAGCTTTTAATTTTGAATTCTGGTGGGGGAACCATTTCGTGTTTCTTTAAGAGATTGAATGGTCCTGAATTGGATAAGAACATCGAATCTCTTCTTAATTTAACCATTAGGAACCGACTTTGATTTAAATTATGAAAATCACCCCCTTTTGTCAATTCTGATTCTTCCAAAGTAATTGCTGACCGGATGTTGTTATCATCAACCACATATTGTTTTAAAATATTGTGACTTTCAATTTCAGGTAAACTGAAAAGGGGTGCAAACTTTTCAAATTTAGGTACTTGATAATTATCATTAATCAAATTATCACCAATAGATAAATTTGGATCACTATTTGCACTGGGTACTTGTCTTTCTTCACTCAAGTTGAGATTTAGCTCTTTCATAATTAAATCTCTGAAAATTAATAATAAATCATATAACAAGATATGAAGCTTTTCATTACCATTTGATAAGTATCGAGTCTCCAATAGTGTTTTTAGACCACTTATAAAATTGAACCCTTTGTCACCATCACTAATAATGAGTTTAGCAATTGAGTCCTTATGAATGATCAAAATTCTGATAAATATCGACAATGATCGATTGATTGCAGCCCCATCATATTTCTTATTTTGGTCAATTGCTTGTATCAAGTCTAATAATTGGTTCAAATAATCTGATACGTTTTGGAAAAAACTATCATCCGTTTCAATGGTATCAATGGAAGAAACAGTGAATTTCTTAAAATAATCGGAGAGAAGAGGCAACACATCCAAACTGGTATCATGTCTTTCAAAATCACAACTTATCTTGATTTCTTCAGCCCCGTTCAAAAAGGTAGTTCTTACGAATAATATAGACTCAAATATTCTCAATATCCCTGTTTTATAATTCCATGGTAATAAATTGAAGGCTTCACCAAAAAATGAGTTATCCACTGAGAACAAAAAATGTGATCTCAACAATATCGATTCAATAATTGCTTTTAACTTGGTGTGTTGTTCATGAGCATCATGTATCTCGTCAAGCTCTTTAACTACTATCAACTTTAACAAAATCTGGAATAAGGTAATATTGAATTCATTCACCTTCGGAATTATTGAGAATAGGTCTTCCGTTGTTGTCGTAAATACACCAAAATTTGACACTTTGTTTACAAGGAACACAATTTGCTCACTGCTGAAAAATGTGGAAATACTTTCCATTAAAAATCTAGCCCTACAGTAAATCCACTTCCTGAGCAATTCCCGGACTCGATCACACAACTCAGGTTCCTTGTTGTCAAGAATGGCCTTTGTCTCTTTTGCTAGGATTTCAAATACAGCCGATGCATATCTGTCATAATATGAATGTCTGTGGAGTTCCAAAAGGAGTATTTGATTTTCACTAAGATATCGATTTTCCGCTTGAGGATTTCCGATAATTAGGTCGTATAGTATTGTGTTGGTATATGAAACAGTACCATTAGTTTCATTCAAAGAATTTACCAGGCTGACTAATTGATTGAAGTCCACAACTTCATTGCTAACAAGTTTCTTAAGTACAGCCATTAACCTTATTTTATCAGCTTCATTCTCTGCAACGACATCTGAATCACCATTTATGTCACCAAGGCTCTCAAGGTTAACCTGTAGCTTTTCAAATTGTTTCTGTAAAAAGTAGGTTAGACATTCAATAAATGAATAAGAGGATTCAATCTGCAAACCATTTCGGGTATTTACTAATAGCCTGATTAAGGTAGACTCATCTTCATCACTCAATCTACTTTCGGCTTTCATATAGTAATCAAATAAAATTACTAGTAATCTTCTAGAACCACTTTCACCATTGTAGATATCATTGGTAGTATTTCCTAATCTCAACAGATCAAGAGCCTTGTTGACCTCTTCGTTACTCATAAATTCATAACTAGCATTTAATAGAGCATCCAAATCATCCCCAAATTCGTCTAGCGCTAAATATTGATCATTTTTAATGGCATCTGTATCTGGTCTATTCAATTTCATTGGAGATTCTACAGTGGCTTTAGAAAAAATAAGTTGAGGTATGGTTGAATGCTGCGGTTCCTTTCGTTTATTTGACACCTTGTCAACACTTCCTCTTTCAACAAATTTATCAATGAAGTTCCAGATACTTTTGAAATTGAAATAATCGAAGTCTCTAGTGGTTAGGTCTTTATAGTTAATGATAATTAACCTAAAAAGTTCGTATCCGACCGATGTAGATTCACTTCCAGAGATAGTCTTTATTAGTTTAAAATGTCTTACCATCAATAAAGATATGAGATACAAGGCATCTAAATCTAATATCACCACTTTTCCTTCGTTTTTCAAAATGCTTTTAACAATCACCTTGAAAAATACAGTAAGGTTATCACAGGTGGAATACACTTGATATAAGCAAGACACAGCAGAAAGTCGAATATGAATTAACTTCGATGACTTATTTATTAATGTCTTGATTTCATCAGTCATCCAATTAACTAGCAAATACTTTATACCAGTTTTTAAATTATTGAAAACTTGTAAATTACAATATTCAAGACTATTACTTCTTATTTTACTGATGATTTCTTCAGTTGCTACACTCTTTCCCATCTCGAAGCTATCAACGTATTCAATTTTATCATTACTCCACTTTCTAAGAATATTATCACATTGCTTATTGTTCAAAACTGGAAGATTTTTTAAAATCTCAATTTGAGTTCTAACTTCATAACGATCAAGGCTTGGCTTTGCTCCCGGTTCTAAATAAAAGATCCCAGAGGCAATGAGCTTCCTTAAATAAGCAGAAATGGTGACAACTTTCAATTGATATAACTCATTAATCAATATGAAAAGGTTCTGAAAATTAATGCTTACCTCTTCTTTGTCAGAATATGTATAAATGATATCAAGAATAGCACTTTCGACATTAGATTTTATCCTTGAAAGCTGTTTGTTATTGTTAGCTTGTAATACTTTATGCTTGATAAATCCACATGCCATCAAGATACGTTCACTTGAAGAGCCAGAATCTCGACACTTTGTAATACACCACATAATCACTACAGCCAAATTCAGTTTCCAGTCAGTCTGAGCATGAGATGTACTAGTGGGTTTTGAAACATTGGGTCTTAGAAGTTTGGCTAGCTCATCATTAAACTTAAGCTTATCCAAATAATCGATAATTCTTAGTACGTCATCATTATTTCTATTAATAAATAAATCACTCTCCACCGAATCTAAATTAGTGTCTTGTGCTGGAGACAACATAAGCGAATCAAAATGGAAATTGGAGACCCCAAAACCGGATGTGAATGAACTAGCCCGTCTATGGGAATTACTTTGGGCGTGGTTAGCAACATTGAAGTCTACCTGGGCTTTGGAATGTTTCATATTTAACATAAGACTTTCGTTTCTGTACAGGATCAATTGTAACTGTCTCTCTGTCTGTTCAAGCTCTTCCTTTGTCATAGTGGTCGAATCACTAAGTAGTACATTATATAAAACAGGGCCAATTAGTATCCAATAATTCGGCATTATGAAGGCATTAGTGTTGGATTTGAATAAATACTTGACGATGTCCGATATCTGAGTTAGAAGTTTATCTTTCAATTTTTGGGATAATGCATTATCGTTAACGTAAGATTTCACTTGCTTTGGGTTAAATACAGGGGCTTTTGAAATAAAGTAATAGTTCAATAATAAAAGCTCACAAAGCTCTTTACATATATAGTCTAGTTTGGTGATGTCAGGCCAAAAGATCTTAATTGATAACAAGGCCACCAATCTTTGACCATAATTGAGATCAAGATCCTTCATTGACTCAAGGTAAGCCTCTTCATTAAGGTCAGATTTATCATTCAATAATAATTGCACAACGCTGTGGGTATCAAGAAGTAAACCCTCTTTAAAGAATTTGAGGACAGAAGAAAGAAATAAGTCTTTATCAATCAAGCACTCAATATACAATGCCTGTATGTATTTGAGTAAATAATTCAATTTGATCATAACATTGTGTTTTTTATCCCCCGAACTAGTATTTGAAATATCTCTGGAAAACCTGTACAAATAATCAACCACTTGTTGCGTCCACTCTTGCAACCATTGAATCTCTTGAGCATCAAGTAAGGCCGATTCATCTCCTTGAAATGGCATTTGTGTGACCTTAAGATGAATTTTCTTTCGAATTGCAACTGAATCTCCATATAATACACATTTGGTAAACCATAGAGCTCTTGGAATTGGTACCAACTTAGAGCATAAAGAATCAACCAAAACCTTATTCTTGATCCCATGAGGAAGTCTCAGAGATACTTGCAGTAATGGAATGGAAGGGTTAGCCAAATCTTTTAACCAAGCTTCTCGTTTCAGTGATGTTAACGTAACTCGAGGTGGTAGTTTGAAATTATTGGAATCACATTTAATCTTATTAATAATTTCATTCCTCGTCTTATAAACACTAGCTAGATGTTGGGATAATTCTTTAAGAACATTGCCACAATTTTCACTACTAGAAAACACGGCTGCTTGGATCAAGTTTCGGGCAGAATAATATTCATTTGACACTTGAGGGGCTTCAAAGAGACCTTTATTTAAGAATAAAGAATTCTGCATTTTTTCAATTTCTCGTTCAGATGCTTCTTGATCCAAATGGGTATGGTCTTTCCATGGTTGGAAGTCTGGAAACGTTAGCGATTGACCTTTCTTTTGTTTCACCAGTTCCAGGGTTTCATCAGTCTTGGATTCTAGTGGATATATGGAGTCATCAGGCTCCTCCAATCGATATTTAATCGACGATAATTGGTTTTGGTCCACATGATTGGACGAAACCTTCGAGTGGGATGACAATAGACTATTCCTACTCCGATTTTTCGACATTATATGTACCTTATGACTCGATATGAGAGGTAATCCAAGTCCTCGAAGTCTGCTTGAGGGCCGAGTTGGGTCTACGCAGTTACGAATTTACTGGGGGTGGCTGCACGCAAATCGCACCATGAGATGGTCCACACGATACAATTGTATAGTTATTTCTATTCAAACAAATACCATCAGAGTTCTATAAAAAGTCTTCAAGAGTACTCTACCAGTCATCATCATCATCATCCTCTTCATCACTATCTCTAGTAGCTTGTCTTTTCTTTAAGGCATCAGCAATAGACCCAGCCAAGTTGGTTTCTTCATTCTTTTTAGCCTTTAATGCATCAGCAAGTCCATTACCAATACCATTACTTCCATTACTTCCATTGCTAGCCGATTGAGAAGCTTGTTGATGACTTTGAGCTTGAGCAGTAGGAGTACTTTTGGCAGCGGAGGAGGCTCCTGGTGGAGGTGGAGGTGGAGGAGGGGCAGGAGAACTAGAGCCACCACCAAATATGCTTGCTGGGGGTTCACATTTTTCCATAAATGATAACGGAGCCCAACCTTCTTTAGTTTCATCCAAATCCTTTACTAAACCCCATTGACCATTTTCACTGGCCACGTACACAACATCATCTTTGGCAAGGGGAATTGAACCTGCCACTGATCCATCATAGTCGAAGTTCACCTTATAAGTTGGATGTTTGGGTGTCTTGCGTGCTGATAACGCAGCAGGAGGAGCAGGAGGAGGTGGTGGAGGTGCTGTTTTCTTTTGAGGTGGAGGTGCCGGCTTCTTAGCAGGTTTTGATGCCACTGCAGGTTTAGGTTGTGGTGGAGGTGCTTTACGAGTACTTTGAGGTTGAGGTTGAGGTTGAGGTTGCAGTTGAGCAGGTTGTTGATACAGTGGTTGTTGATACAGTGGTTGCTGATATTGTGGCTGGGTTGGCACTGGCCTTGGAGTCGGAGCATAACCATTTGACCTGCCCATGGATGCCCCTCTATTATAATATTTACTATAGTCAACCTTTCCTGATTTTCCTCTTGGCCTCTTAGGACTCTGACTACTACCTGGTAATCCAGATGCCACAGTGACTGTTCCAGATTTATAAGTATCTCCATTGGCAGGTGCAGACCCAACAACAAACTTAACAGTATGGAACTTACCAGGCTTCTTTTGATATTCAATAGTAGGTCCAATTTTTATGGTTAACCCGGGATTGGCTTTCTTTAAGTGAGCAACTAATTCGGTCTTGAAATCCAAATTAATAAGGACATCAGGAGTAGTAGGAGTTGGAGAATGTAATGAAAGAGCTATCCAGTTATCTTGATAACTTGATAACCCAACATAATTTAATCCACCAATTGGAATTGAATATTCTTTTTGCAATTGAAGTCTTCTTTCTACTAACACTTCTGAGACAATATAAAAAGTATTCCTTGACATAATGAAAACCTTTGGAAGTCTCTTAGATGATCTACCAAATTTGGAAACAAGCATCTCACCCTTACCAGAGAAAACCACATGTTCATTAATACCCACTTGATTAACAATAAATCTTCCATACCCGGTGGAATCATTACATCCAAGATAATCTCCCATGAAGGCACGTGAACCCAACATGGAGAATCTACGACGTTCTTTTCTACCTTGGAGAAGATTGTTTCCATAGTCTCTAAATTGTTCGAATTTATTACCATGAGTCTTACTCTTCCAGGCTCTTTGCATCACAATGGCCGCATCCTCTTTTCTCTTTAAGTATCTTCTCCAAGCTCTTTGGATTCTTGCAGCCATATTATGCCAATATTTGTCTCTCATATCTTCTAAGGCAAATAATGTTTCAGGAGTTTTAATAAACACTTTCGTCGTACCCATTTGATACTCTGAATCAGGAATATAACAAGCTCTTAAGATTTCTCTCACAGCAGACACATCATCGCCTTGCCAGATATAATCACCAGCATACCCTGTCTTATCAGATAATAAATAAAACCTTTGGACAAACTTATCAAATGTTGTACGATAGGCAAAACCAGCTCTCCGAATTCGGACATTCTCTTTCAATCCCAAATACTTAATTTGATGTAACACTTGGGCATTATCATATTCTTTAGGTCTTTTAGTTTGATTAGGTTTGATGGTTCTAATATATGATGGTTGACATTGTGATAAAGTGTCTACTAATAGGTTAGCACTTTTCTTGATTTTATCAGAAGCAGTTTCAGACTTTTTCTTGTTGTCTAGTAAGACATTTAATAATTCAGGAGGAAATAATGTTTTATTGATAAACGAGTTTTGAGAAGTAGTTAATAATTCTAATAAGTCTCTTAACATCGAATCCTTATTTTTATCGGTCATACCACTAACTTCATAAGATACATCACCGGCATAGTGCTTGATGATGAATTTTCCTTTACGATCTTCAAAATGACGATTGTTGGCACCAACCATTCCCAATCTTTGGGCAAAGACTTGATCAGCAGCATCAGAGTCAGCATGAGCAGTTTTAACCGAGTCATTTAAGGCAGCAAATAACCCAGGACTAGGTCTGGTAGCTTCAATTAAGTCACAGACAATTTTGTTATTAAAATATTGAATAGGAGTCCACTTAATTTGTTCTTGGACATATTCATCTTGTTCAGCTTTTAAGGTCAATTGAATAAAGATTTGTTGTAATTTTTCATTAACATAGTTGATACAAATTTGTTCAAAAGAATTATGTTCAAAAATCTCAAATCCATAAATATCCAAAATCCCAATAGATTTCCTTTCTATACCTTGAGATTGACCTTGTAAGGAAAGGTTGACTCTTTCTACAATCCAATCAAACAAATTATTATAAATACCTTTGGCTAAAGTATCACGCACAGCAGTGGCTTGAACAATATTTAAAGGAGAATGATAAGTAGAACCTCTTCTCATACCATGACTAGTTTGAACAATCTTTTCAGTGATAGACTTTTTAACCATTTCTGGATCAGTTTCCAAAAGATAAGCCACAAAGTTGGTCACACTATCATCTCTAATAGAAGCATTACCATCATCATTCTCTACAAATGAGATATTACCAATCCATAAAATAGCGGACAACATTCTAAAAATTTGATCTTGTTCCTGAGGTTTTAATCCAATAATTTCCATTGCTTTTAGAGTATCTTGAAAGTCTTTACCATCATTAACTCCATCTACATTAACACAATTGGAAGCTGAAGTATAAATATAAGTTTCTGGGCCCTGAATTCCAAATTTCTGTTGGTACTCAGGAGGACAATGCTTGGTGAATTGATAAAATATATGGAAGTTCCGTTCATTAGTGATTTGTGATACCACTCTTTGTTTTTCTAACAAATAATTGGTGATATGGGCAGCAATTGGTTGATAATTTCCAGGATTAAAATAAATCTCCAAATATTTCCCATGTCTAGAAGAATTATTATTTCTTAAAGTCTTAGCACAACCAAAAGATTCCAATAATGGATTAGTAGCTAATACCATATCTTTAATTTTTAAAATATCACTATTAGCAGATACTTGACTATTATCATCCACAGATACATTAGCAATATATTGCATGATCTGTTTAGCAGCCTCTGTTTTCCCAGCCCCCGATTCTCCAGATATAATTACACATTGATTTTCTCCATAAGATTTTAAGTGATAATACATCGTTTCAGCAATGGCAAACACATGAGGAGGAACCTCTAACCGATTCTTACCCTTATATCTATTCAAGTTATCTTGAGTATAAATCCCCAAATCCTGGAAAGGATTGACAGAAATTAACACATGTCCAATATAAGTATAAATAGTATTGTTCATAAACCGTTTATGTAAGTTTTCATTAATAGCTTCATCACTAATCTTTGAAAGTAACGTCAAATCAGACACTCCAACTTCTTTCTTTTTTGTCACATCAAACTCGGCTTTCTTGATCCCACTGCTCTTGGTGGGAGGAGCTTGCTGTTTATCCTTTCTACGGACTCCTCTTTTGACAATGGCCATAGTGGTGTGGTTATGTACCTAAAAAAACCTGTTGGTGGTGGTAAACTAGAGGGTCAGATTTCCATGTCGCACAATTTCGAAATCTAAGGGAGTGTCATTACTAAATAAACAGGCTGTACTGGGCGAGTGCAAGTGCATTTGCTGCAAACAACATTTGCTGCAAAAGAGCCGTTGGGTTGATATATCTATTTTACTATATAGTATTACACAGACTGAGAATTCCATATGACCACAAGTGGCCACCTAGATCACATAACTCTCAGTGGGACCAGATCCGAACCATCTTGTCCTTTCCTCCACTGGCAACTCTCTTCCCGTCGACACTCCAGTCAACGGCATACACTTCATCACTATGACCGGGCAAGTCGACGGTTAACTTCTTGGTTCTGATATCCCAGACCTTCAAGGTGGTATCCTTAGAGCAACTGACCAATAATCTGTTATCAGAAGACCAAGCAGTTTGGTATACTGGAGCCACATGACCTCTTAAAGTCCCAATAAAAGTACCTTTGATACCATCCCAAATCTTGATGGAATTATCAAAAGAACTGGAAACGATGTATCTCCCATCGGGGGAAAATGATACGTGATTAACAAGTTTTTGGTGGCCTGTCATTCTACAAATAGGCTTTGAAGATTTAAGGGGTTCCCATAAATACATGGTGAAATCATCACTGGCAGTAACCATTCTCTCAGTGAAAGATCCCCCAAGTTTAGTGACTTTTTCATATTCAGCTAATGCATTAGCCTTGAGTTCTTGGTCAGAGGTATTCTTGACAGTATTTCGATTACTTTGATGGTTGAATCCTCCTTTACGGATAACATGATCTGTGGATAATGATAAGTGATTAACCCAATGGGCATGACTCTTCAAGGTCTGGATACATTTCCCTGAAGCTGAAATATCCCAGGCTTTGATGGTTTTATCATGGGATCCACTGTAAACTATATTGGACCCTGACCAATTTACACATGATACGGAATTGGTGTGCCCACTCATAGTTAGCAAACAAACTCTGGTACTACTATCCCATACTCTAACGGTGGAATCTTTGGAACCAGATACAAGTTTTGGACTTTCTCCTTGTTTTACCAAATGTAATGGTTCCCATGATAAACTACTAATCCATTTACTGTGTCCAGTTAATGGCTTTCCAAGAGGTTTACCACTATCAGCATCCCAGAGTCTGATGGTATTATCCATTGACCCGGTAGCAATCATCTTCCCACATGGTGAGTATGATACACATAATACCCAATTAGTATGTCCTGATAATGTTGCAAATGGAGTTTGGGTACTGCAGTCCCATATCCTGGCCGTGGAATCACCAGCTCCTGAACACATTCTACCGGAATTATTAGGGGCAAATTGACAACATAATATAGTAGACCCATGTCCTGCTATAGCAGCACTCGATCTAGTGACGGGCCTTACTTTGAAAACAGCTCGTGGTGTATACACCAACGTCATAAAGTCTTCGGTGGTCTTAATGCCAGGCTTTAATACTGAGGTATAGAAATTATCTCTAATATCTACCATTTCCATTTCATCACTGTTTTCATCTTTTTTGTTAACTAATGCAAAAGTATAAGGAGTAGGATCATCGGGAGTTCCCTGTAATTGATTAAGAAGCTCTTCTAATTGCTTCTCAGTTATGGCTCCTGGAACTCTTATGGATCCTCCCACAGATTCTCCTGTATCTGAAGCCTCAAATTTTATCAAGATATTTGGGAGGTCATCGGGTATGAGGGGAACTTCCTGAACCTTTTGGGCCTCTTTCTTTTGTTTCTTTGATGGTGGAGGTATTAATGTAGCCATGGTGTGGTATGCCTTAACTTGTGTAGATGCAAGTACAATAATTTTTCACTCATCGGACCCGCGATGACATTTGTATGCACTCCTCGTGTACTGGTGGTATCTATCATGATATGGGAGTGCCCATATCCTGGGAGTCTTCGACTACCAGGCTTTTATCGCATGGGAGAGAATTATGGTCATGGTCCTGGTCATCCTGGTCCCGGTCAACCTGAGCCGGCAGTGGAATATCAGAGGCCCCGAAGCTTTGGTTCTCGCCCAGGTCCTCGCCCTCGCTCTGGCTCCCGCTCTGGCTCCCGCTCTGGCTCCCGCCCGGGCTCCGGTCCAAGTTTGGTGATGACGGTGGGTACGGCAGCAGGGGTCCATTACCTGCTTCATCTGTCTGGCCCTTCTCTTCAACAGATAAGTCAATGAATGCCGAAGAGGACTCTCCACCATAAAACGACAGGTCGTGGAAATCAAACACCACTCGTTGACTGGTGTTCATGTCAGTATCAACTCGGGCGTACAAGACCTGCCTTAGTTTTGGATGATAATTCGGCCTTTCCATGGAATGACGGGAACGGTGGTACCAGTCTTTATAGAACATTACTCTCTTAGTTATGATAGAATCAAGAATATTGGAGTGTAGTCTAGTGTTTGGACCTAGATCATAGATACTGGTGTTGGAGTACTCTAACACCAATCTTCCCCGTTTACGAGTCTTGGGGACCACAACGTCAGATTGTGATTCTCTGGGTACATCAGAACGGGAGATATCAGAACGGGCACCATCAGAGGGAATATATCCCGACCCAGAGCTCGAAGGGCCTCCCTCCAACTGACTAAGCTGTGAAGGAATCGACGAGTTGGAGGACCTATACTGGGTAGGGCCACAAGAACCTCGAGGTGTAAACGGGTGGAAATTGATATCCAAAGTACCCATAATGAATACCAACGCGTTGTTTGTAAAGCACAACTGAGAGATCAAGTTAAACAAAAAGTTGACATGGTTCCCGTACTTTATTCGGGGATTCTCCTTCAATAAGCTAGACCCAGCAGGGATTGGTATAATGGTTGGCTTGATACCCTCCAGAACATATTGAGGTTTAGCAGCTCTAATGATCTCATTATTACTGTAATGGTTCCGTAGAATTACCTTTTGGTACGACCTAGATAGCTGGAGTCGATAAAGATCAAGCAAGTTATGTAAATCATGAAGAACCACGATGGTCTGACCATCACTTTTAAGCAGCAAATTCTTCAAGTAAAGGGTTAACTTGGTCACGGAATCAATAGTAACCAGTTGTATTTGGCCCGCTAGCCCGTCATCATACTGGCTGTGGCCCTTAAGTGTTTCAATGGGAAAATGGTTGAATAAGTTGATGATAATGGCCTTATTACGTGAGGAAGCACAGACGTGTGATACCACGATAGAGGCCATTATTTGGGCCAGTGCCGGGAAATTGGGAACAGATTGAAAGTCATACACCCCCCTGATGGCATCCTGGAAGAGTAGTCGGTCCAAGCTGGGGATCTGACACGTTAGGTGGTGATATATCAGCTTCTCTTGTACCATATGAAATAGCAGTTTTTTGGGTCCATTACCAGCAGAAGTCCCGGCAGATATCCCAGAGATAGGGTCGGCCGATGACCCAGTAATAGTACCAGCAGACGTGTCAGCCGTAGATGTATTAGCAGTAGCACTGGTGGTCCCAGTATCACCGTGTCCACTCATAATTCCAGTACTAACTCCTCCAATACCTTGTCTTTAGCAGCTTCCTCAGCATCTACAAATAGCTCCATTCCTGTCTATAACCACCAGCTCGCGAACGCTCGCCAACGCTCAAAAAGATCGATACCAACCACCAGTTGAGGCAGCTAAGATCTCAAGGCACAATCCCCGACAATCAGTTGATATTGCCGTGTTTAGCATCACAATTGGACACATCTAACCAACATGTCAAGTACAGGGAACAAGCCTGGAGGCACTAGACTGCGGTCAAATTCAAACCAACAACAACAAGGCCAGACTAATAATCGAGCAATCCATAGCCATGCTGCAACCACTCGAAAGCCATCACTACTTCGAAACCATTCAGGATATAATCAGAACAATCCGTCGGGTGGAAGCAATACTCCGCACGCCAGTGCCATGAAAAGAGGCTCCACTGGTAGTAATAATTCCTCAGGGTCCAATAGTGGTGAGTCTTCATTGACCAATTCTCCTACGTTGCTAACGGCCCCTAGTTCTCATAATCATTCGTCTGGCAGTTCTGGGGGTGGTAGTAATAGATCATCACAATCGAAATCATTGAGTACGATGCTTGCGTCTAATTTGCAGCATCAAAATTCTCTGTTTGTGGCCCAAGAACGGGCCTATATTCGGAAGATCCGTAATCAAATAGTTGATGATTATTATACAAAGGGAATTACCGGAGCCGATGAAGATTCTCGTGATAATGAGACTAATAATAATGAGGATGATGAAGATGATTATGATGATGAGCCTGATGGAAATACATCATTATTGGTGGATATGGATGATGATACTTATCAATTGGATTCGGTATCTGCTAATAATCTTCTTCAAAATGGGGTCAATAATTTAAGAATTAATCCCAATAAGAATATCACAAAGTTAAATAAGGATAATACTGATGATCCGGCGGTATTGGAAAGATTAGAATGGCAAGCCATGTTAACGTCAGTATTGACTGGGGATGTGGTTAAATCGGAAAAGACTAAAATGATTGATAATAATAACTTGGATGAACAAGAATCTTATTTGCATGCTACTTATAAGGAAAGTTTATGGTTTGGTATTCGGGCCAAATTATTGGGTCGTACTGAAGATGATCAACGTAAGATCATTTCTTATCGTCGGACTTTGGTAGATGGTTTAATAGAGGAGATTTCTAACTTTGAAGTTAATTATGATAACCCTTCGGGTAATCCTCCAAAAGTACAGGTTAGTCAATTATTAGAACGTTGGGAAAGATGTTGTGATTTATGGAGAACCTTGGAGGAAATGAAAAATGATAAGCCTGCTTGTAAAAGTGAAGAGTTTCAAAATAGAATAGATTCTTTAACCGCATGGTTATCTATCACGGATGCTATTGAGAGGGAAGCTAAATCTTTAAAGATATGGATAGGTAATGAGGAGTTGGATATTACCAAAAGTCCAGTGGAAGATCTTACCCCAACCTCTACTCCTTCCTCTGAAACGGCTCCTGTGGTTAAAAAGATTTTTGATGAAGATAATAAATCTTTGGCTGAAAGGCTTATGAAAGAGAAGGACGTTCATAAAACTTTCAAAAAACGAATCTTTTTACCTTTAGCTCCTTGGATGGTTAAGTCTAAAGATACCTATATCAGATTGGGGTACATGTTTGAAACTCTTAAATTACCCGATTATCTTCATGACCTTATTCAGTTATGCCTTATACCGATGAAGCTTATAAAGGAAATTATAAATGTTCGTTTAAGGTACGCTATAAAGTTACAGAATCCTACGTTAATGATGATTGATCAAATGATTGATGATTTCAGAACTTATATTACAATTGCATTGGAGGTTAAACTGGGTCTTCAAGATTATTGCAAATCAGATATTGGAAAAACCTGGGTTATAAGTGAGTTTTTCGAATCTGAAAATGTTGAATTCGACAAAGCTGTTTTGGAATGTCTTAGATACTCCATGGTCTTATTGAACAGGAAGCTTTTGGATAGTGCCCGGTCTCCCAACAATTTTAGAACATTTAAGGAACCAGAAGAATTGGAGGAATCCTACAATTATGTCAGGTGGCTAGGTAACTACATAGAAGGAGGTGGGACTGTGGTAGCAGAACAGATAACTGCCTTAACACTGAAATTGATTTACAGACTTTTATCATATTATAATCATCAAGTACGATCCTTACCATCGCAGAATCCTACAGCAAATGAATTAGTTAGGTGGTATAGTTCCACCACAGAAAATTTTGGGCAATTGCGTCGTAAATTGGCTAGATTTACAGGCGAAATTTCTAGGGACTTTACGAATTCTTTAGTATTCGATATTTCTTCAACCCCTAATTATAGGACCAAAAATTTATTGGATGTTTTAAAGGCAACTGACCATTTTCTTGTCTACACAGGAACAGTAGAAACACAGGGGATATATTTCTTTGCTAGTGCTGAATTATTTGGAAATGAGCAGGATCTATTGAAAATAATTAATGGTTCATTCATTGGGATTGATCCTAATATCACAACCCTGGAATTCTCTGAGTTGTTGAAGATATTACAGCATCACGAAGAAGGTGAAAACTATCCTTTACAAAATAGAATTCAGCATGCATTACCATCACATTCCAAGGATTTTGCTTATGTGCTAGCATTTTGTCCTCCTAAACCAATTGTTTGGGAAGGTGAAGTCGTTAACCTTAACATTGAGGAAGTTCCTATAACTGATGTTAAAGTGGGGCAAATGCTATTGATTTCTAAATTACCTTCTTATAGTTTGCATATCGTCAGGGAAAAGTTCTTGGATATGGTTGGTGATGTGTTATATTCTGGTAATGGTATCATCAAACCTATCGAGCAGAGGTGTTCACTTCCTAAAGTCCATCATGAATTAACCAGAGTTAATAAGAACTTTTTCAGAATGTCCTTGGCGGTGTTAGATTCAGTTAAGATTGTAAGAGAACAGTGTAATAAAAATTCACCCGAAGGAGGTTGTCAAGAAATCATCAATAGTTATTTTGTATATGCTAGGGATCACGGGAAGAACTCAGTTAAGAATTTAGACCCATCCAGAAAATCTACTGTTATTATGAAATTGATTCAGTTATGTATTGAATGGGTAAGCTTTATATGTGATGATTGTATTCCTACTGATCGGAAAACCTTTAGATGGTGTGTATTGGCATTAGAGTTTGCCATGTATATGACCAGAGGATTTAATGTATTGGTCTTGAAAGACGAACAATTCTATAAATTAAAATTAAAGGTTGCTAGATGTATGTCCTTATTGATTTCACACTTTGATATCATGGGAGCTAGATCAAGTGAAGCTGAAAAACGGAAACTATTAAGATGGACTTCTCAACGTAATAAGATTGAAAATTCAGCCGATGACGAATATATTATGACTGCCTATAAAGAAGATATGATGAGCCAAATTGAGGAAATCGAAAAGTTCAGAGGAGAGCTACAGGCACAATTAAACTCTGTTGGTAGAGTCTTAGATGTGACTGATCTGGAATACCAGTTCGTTACATTGTTGGCATCATCATTTTCAAGTGTTTCTATTAGATGGCAAAAGGGTAGATTTATTGGAGGGGGTACGTTTGGTGATGTTTATGCTGCTGTTAATTTAGATACCGGAGGAGTTATGGCAGTTAAGGAAATTAGATTTCATGATAGTCAATCAGTTAAAAATATTGTTCCATCCATCAGAGATGAAATGGTAGTATTAGAGATGTTAAACCATCCAAACGTGGTTCAATATTTTGGAGTTGAAGTCCACAGGGATAAAGTATATATATTTATGGAATTCTGTGAAGGAGGATCATTGGCTGCTTTATTATTACATGGAAGTATCGAAGATGAAATGGTAATACAGGTTTATACGTTACAAATGTTGGAAGGGTTGGCATATTTGCACCAGTCTGGAGTGGTGCACAGAGACATTAAGCCCGAAAATATTTTACTTGACCATAATGGAGTTATCAAGTTTGTTGATTTCGGAGCCGCTAAAGTGATTGCCACCAGTGGTAGAACCAGAGGACCAGCACCTAGTAAACAAACACCCTTGACGGGTAACCATAATAACTTAAACTCCATGACTGGAACTCCTATGTATATGTCTCCCGAAGTAATAACTGGGGCTAATACAGATAGAAACGGGGTGGTGGATATTTGGTCCTTAGGGTGCTGTGTATTAGAAATGGCCACAGGACGCAGACCTTGGGCCAACTTAGACAATGAGTGGGCCATTATGTATCACATAGCTGCTGGTCATAAACCACAATTACCATCACCTGATCAACTAAGTGAAGCAGGAAGGAAATTTGTGGCTAGATGTCTTGAACATGACCCCAAGAAGAGACCTAGTGCAGTAGAACTATTGAATGATCCATGGATGGTTTCTATAAGACAAGCAGCTTTTGGAGGCTCTGAAAGTGGTAGCACTCCCAACTCAGATTTAGGATCAGAAATATCTTAGGATGTAGATATATTAATGTACATTATACAGTAACTATAAATACTTATGATATAGCACTTTCTCTATTTACAAACAACCAGAAACTATTAGGACCCCTAGTTCAATTTTTGATCAAATGTCTTTTTGATTTGTTCCACCAAATCACCTTTGATGTTAACATACCCAGCAGTTTTATTGATGGTTATTAGTTGAGGATTCACATTGGCGAGGTGAATTAAGTCTGATTTGAACTGGTTGAGGTCACCCTGGATTCGTTTGATCTCAGTAGTTATTTTAGTATTTTGAACCTTTTTATACACTGGCCAATGTCCGAATTTGGTCTTACTCAAGTAATAGTTGCCTTTACCAAAGCCGTTATTGGGCAAGTCTTTAGCGGATATCGAGCTTAAAGCTGGGATCTGAAAAGCAGATTCCTCGGAGGCTGGTATCGATTGTTTAAGGCCTCTCAATAATGATGCTGAAGGTCTCATATTGTGGGACTAGGCAGATGTGGTAGACGTAACAAGTGGTATAAAGTATTGTTAGTTGAAGTGAAAAATTCCCGAGAAAAAAATTTTATGATGCGAAATCGACTGCAAAAAAGTTGTTGAGAGTTAATTATGTTACTAGAATAAAATGCTCTACTATAGATAAAGCAAAAGAAAATGTTCTTATATTGGATCGTTTCTGACGTAGCTATTTAAATCACTTTCCGTAAAATCATCACTCATATCGGTGTAATTAACTATATTAAGCCCACTTGTATCACCATTTGCTGACAGCTGTTGCTGGTGTAGTTGCATGTGTCTTAAATAATTGGATTTTTTATCAAAAGTTTCTCCACATATACTACAGGGGAAGGTCTTGAAGTGAGTTTTCATGTGTTTGGTCAAATTAGATGACTCGCTGAATTTCTTATTACATCCAGGGAACTTGCATACCAATGGTTTTTCACCGGTGTGGACTCTGTGGTGAATCGATAAACTCGAGTTGGTTGCAAACCGTTTATGGCAGATGTTGCACTCATAGGGCTTTTCACCTGAGTGGATTCTTAAGTGTTGAGTAAGCATAGACTCGACAGCAAATGAAGATCCACATATTTTACAACACCAAGGTTTATGGTTGGTATGGATGTGAATGTGTCTTAATAATTTTTGACGTTGAGGAAATGCCTTACCTCTATGACGGTCACAACCAACCCATTGGCAGTTATAACTAGATTTTCCGGAGCCAATATGGTCATTGATTACATGTTCTTGAAGATCACCAGCTGATTCATGAGTTTTATCACATTTAATTGGGTTATTATTACTATCGACACCAACTTCCCATTGACAAGTAAAGTTTTCATCGATTGGATCTTTTGGTTTCTTAGGTCTGATTTGAATATTTGAGATTTTGATTTTGTTATCATAACCCCGGTTTTCAGGAGTAGAAGTATCATATTGTAAGGAACTAGACTGATAAGGTGGAGCTTGTAAGTAGTTTGAAGATAAATCGGGAGAAATCTTCGGAGTTATTGAATTTGATGGTGGTTCATTAGCAACGGAGTTGGTTGATTCAGGGGTTAAGACATTGAGATTTGGATTGTATCGATGAGAATTTAAATGGTCCAAGAAAGAATCTAAAGAACCAAAAGAATATTTACAGTCACCCCATTCACAGTTGAATTCTTGACTTGGGGATGAATAACCTTGAGCTGATTGTTGATGGTTTGAATCAAGATCAAAATCCTTGAAGTGATCCTTAACTATATGATTAAGGAAATTATCGTTCGATACATTTGAAAAGCAATTATTTTCCCATCTACAGAGAAACTTAGGCAGTCCCTGGTTATACTGGTTATAATTGGATGACAGTGAAGATAATTTCTCATGATCACGACTTATTTCCTCAAGCTTAGGTTGAGTAAAAGATTTATCGTTATTGAATTTAAAGTGAAAGTCAAAATCGGTCAATTCATTACCATTGTACAAATTAGGTTCGTTGATATTGGTGTGGAAGAATGCTTTATGAGTATTACTTAATGGATGGGTTTCATGAGGATAGTGGATGTCTTTGGAGTTTATAAGGGTGGCCATAGCAGATGATAAATCATCAGATTTAGAGGATGGTTGTTGATTATTGGAATCATTAACAGGGTCTTGTTCATCAAGCAAATCTTCTTCAAGTCGATTAATAGACTTGGTATAGTCTTTTTGAAACTCAGCAAATATTTGCGTGAAGAACTTTTTATCATGATTATTCAAACAAAGGTTATTATTATGATTCTTTGTATGGGAGTCATCATAGCAGCAGATAGTAGAATCGCCATTCTGTAGACAATCAGGGTTATTACATATCACCGAATTAAAGTCATTCTCGGGTGCCTTGCAATCCTTATTGATAGATGTAGATGGATCAGTCAGTACCGAATGATGGTTAGTGATCCGTTTAAGATCTTCATGGCTAATACAATCAGGATCCTGACACATTGAATCTACATTTGTGGTACAACAATCATTCACTTGGGCATCATTACAATTGGAATAATAGCAGTCATCAAGTTCCGAACACAACACCTCATCACAAACCGGTAATTCTTCGAGTGGACAGTTCAATAATGGATCTTTAGACGAAGTATTACTGTCCTTATCGTAGCTTATGGCATTAGCAGCATCTGAAAGCTCTGAAGTATCTTCACTTTTTAGTCCACTTACACTGGCACTTCGGTTCAAGGAATCACTGCCAAGTTCCTTGATGAAGGAATCTTTATTCTGTTGGTCATGGGAGTGGATGTGCCCATGGATGTGGGTATGATCTCTATGTCTATGGATATGTCCATGAACATACCCATGAATAGGATGATCTGAGGACTGTGACATTTAGGTAAGCAGAGATAATGGCACACGGGTGGGATAATGGGAGCACAGTGTATAATATAGTTTTATCAGATGACTAAAAACATGTAGGTGAGTGCTTCGTAAGGCTTCACCAGGACCTTGGTGGTTGTGATGTGATGCGGTGAGGGGGGCTGCCACACTCCGGAGTTGACAGTGAGACTGTGGCGGGGGTGGACGGACGGGTGCTGGAACGGTGCTGGAACGGTGCTGGAGTGCTGGAACGAGTGCTGGAACGGGGGAGTGGGGGTACTGTAGCACTGAATTACTGGGGATGTAGGAGTTGCACTAGCCACCCCCAAGACTCCTTACCGGTCCTAGGAAGTGGTATATTGATCAGGAGCACCGTCAACAAAGATGCTCCATTAGAGACAGGGGAACATTGTAAGGGCACCATTGCCAGGCTTGGCTAGCACTGGAGGTGGTTGCCGCGGGCGGTGGCCGGCCCGCACCAGCTGGTGCGAGCTGGAACCATGGACATTAGCAGTGTCGTCGTTCTGATGACCAGTGTCCCTACCACTATTTCCATTAAATTTTTTGCGATGAGATAACCTTTGGCTAGCTTCTACCTACTGCACGTTACACTTCCTACCATGTCCAATACTTCTGCTGCTAATGCTTACTTGGATGACAGCAGATCATGGAAATCATTCAAACTCGACCCTCGGTTGAACCAGGCCATCGACCATCTAGGTTTTAAGAACCCGACTTTAATTCAATCCAATGCAATCCCATTGGCAGTGGATGAAAAAAGAGATATAATTGCTAAGGCTTCTACTGGTTCAGGGAAAACTGGTGCTTATGGGATTCCTATACTTCAAGGGTTATTGGTGCTGATGGAACAATCAAGTGAAACCGAAATCCAATCGATAATTTTAGTACCTACAAGAGAATTAGCTAAACAAGTCCATGATTTCTTGACAAGTTTATTGATTTATTGTAACAATAAAATCAGTTTATTAAACTTGTCTAGTAATCTCAGTGATCAGGTATTGAACTCGTTGTTAAGCAATAAGCCACATATATTGATTTCGACTCCAGGGAAATTAATGACTACTCTTAACAAGAACCTGAAAAATCCTATCAACTTATCCAATGTTAAACATTTGGTTATTGATGAAGTAGATTTAATCTTATCATATGGGTATAAAGATGATTTATTGGCATTACAGGAACATTTACCCATAAAAAAGAACTTACAAGTATTCTTGATGTCTGCTACTATAAATGATGAATTACAAGACTTGAAAGATAAATTCTGTACCAAACCAACGGTTTTAAAACTAAATGATGAAAACTTTAGCCAGAACAATTTGGTACAATATTATTGTCATACTACCGAATTTGATAAATTTTTATTAAGTTATGTTATATTCAAGTTGAATTTAATCAAGGGGAAGTCTTTGGTATTTGTTAACAATATCGATAGAGGATACCGGTTGAAGTTATTTTTGGAACAATTCGGGATTAGGTGTTGTATATTGAATAGCGAATTACCTATTAATTCTAGGTTGCATATTGTTGATGAATTCAATAAGAATGTTTATAACCTTTTGATTGCCACTGATGAAACCAATGAGACTAATGACCTTGAAGATATTGATGAAGATGTTAAAACTGACTCCAAGAAGAAAAAATCTGATTCTAAATCGAATCATCAAAAGATAAAAAAAGATAAAGAATATGGAGTTTCCAGGGGTGTTGATTTTAAAAATGTTGCCTGTGTGATTAACTTTGATTTACCTACCACTTCCAAGGCTTACGTTCATAGAGTAGGAAGAACTGCTAGGGCTGGAAAAGCTGGAATGGCATTATCATTTGTTATTCCCAAGAAGGAGTTTGGTAAACATAAAGTAGCATCATTATCTACTAGTAAAAAAGATGAAAAGATAATGAGTAGAGTAATTAAGCAACAAGGTAAATATGGGTTTGAAATCAAACCATATCAATTTAATATCAAGCAAGTTGAAGGGTTTAGATACAGAGCCGAAGATGCTTTTAGGTCAGTTACTCAAACTGCTATAAGAGAGGCTAGAATTAAAGAATTAAAACAAGAATTGATTAATTCCGATAAATTGAAACGGTTTTTCGAAGAGAATCCTCAAGACCTTCAAAGTTTAAGACATGATAAAGAATTGCATTCATCAAGAGTTCAATCACAATTAAAGAGAATTCCTGATTATTTATTACCAGAAAGTGCCAGATCTGATCCTAAAAAATTGGGATTTGTTCCATTTCATAAACATAAAGTGCATAAGAAAGGAAACAATAAACGTAAGAAGAAGAATGATCCATTAAAATCAATGAAAATATGAAAGAGATGATAATTCAAGTTTATAGATGTGTATATTTAAGGGAATTAATATCTATTAGCATAATACAAATTCTTTTTTAACCTAATTTAGATAGAACTAAACTCCATAAAAGATTAGCTAGACAATTACAAGGAAATAAAAATTGTTCAGGAATAAATCTAAAAGAAATGATTGAAAAAAATGGCCAAAAACAATAAGAATATTTTAAGGATTGAAAGTATAGAGTTCGAGTATGCTTTGAGATATTTCCATAATCCCATAAAGCATTTAAAATATTAAATATTAGTTGAAATCCTGGAGCTCCTATTAGTTGATCAATTAAGATTCTAGATACCAAATTATCAGTTTTAGAAATTAAAAATTCAATCCATAATACGGTAAATAAACCATTTATAATTCCCCAAACAAAAAATTTCATAATTTTATTATAATTCAATTTCTTTTTAACAAATTGATTAATCGATTGGGCTAATGAGGCAGTGGTTGCCCCCAATAAAGAAGGAGCTAATAATCTATGGGTGGATAATAAAGTATCATAATGATAATAAATAACTCCACTAATAATAGCCTCAAGGATTAGATTATTTATCAAAGACCGCTTAAGATACTTAGGTAAGGGGTAAAGATTGGTATCCAACCCACGACTCAAATTATCGACCTTTTCGTTATCATAGTTTCTTAAATCCTTCATTCCTCCAACGGGGCCATCAGTACCACTATCAAATGCTGTTCGATCGAGATCAGTGGTTCGCGTTGTGTCGTGTTGCAGCCGTTTAGGCTGGACAGGCTGGAGGAGGGAGGGACCAGAGGGTGAAGGGACGGCCCGTCAGCCAGCCGGTAATGGGCCTGAGTTGGGTACAATTGGATGGTAACTCTTCGGCATCACCTAGGAACCCTGGGAACCCTGGGAACCCCGTCATGGCTCTAGGCAAATAGTAGCTGGACCTAACCAGGTGACGTACCGTGCCATTGGCTGCGCACCGGGAACCAGTCCGCATGCGGTGAATCGTATATTATGTGCGGAGCAATGAAGTAGCACCGTGGCGACGCAAATAGCCTATGGCCGGGGACACTGGGTAGCAGGGACACTGGGTAGCAGGGACACTGTGTAGAAGAGACACTGTGTAGCCACCAGCGACACTGTGGCCGCTATTGGTTCACAGCACACAAAAACAAAGCTCAAGTGCATGTAGCACACAGCACACTTAGTGACAACCCACAGCACACTTAGTGACAACCCACAACCCATTGTGACAACTCCCATGCCATCAGCACAGCCTAAACCAACCTGCTTGGTCAGACCCATTGCTCTACATAGTCTGAGCTCCAGGATCTCTTATCTCTTCGATCATTCGCCGATCCCTCTCCTATCTTCTTATATACAGCCCTGTGAGCCTTACTAAAGAGGAAAAATTTTTTGCTCCTTATTAATGCCCTATGCCAGTGGAAGTGGTCGAGTTGTGGAATTATTTGTAAGCTTACTTATAGTTCTGTTGCTATTCTACTTGACTATTGTATTATTATTGCACTAATCCTATTTTTGGCAGCCATTTGTGTGTTGGTTTCCACACGTTGCATTTCTTTTTACGAGACTGGTTGTGAAGCTGTCTCACTTGCAAGTCATCATTGTTAAGGTATCATTTTTTCACTCCTGATATAGACCACAGTTAAACCAGAAACTATCAAAGTTCATAGCAGAATGCACTGGGGATTTATCATCCTTGTCTGTACATGGGCTATAGCATTAACCATGGCTGATCCTTCATTTGTGGTGTATTCGGTGGAAGTCAAACTCCGTGATGATGATGACCCAAATACTTATAATCAATGGCCCATTATATATGAATATGACCATCCTAGTGCCTTTAAGGCAGGTAACTTTTCAGCCGTTGATCGAGCCCGGGATTATGTGGAGTTTATATTGACTCCTTATGGACAGTTAAAAACGGTGTTGGGGAATAGCACTGGGTTTGATAACAAAGGAAACTTTGGCTTTAGTCCTATAAATCATAGTTCCTTGGGATACGAGATCAAAGATGATGCCTTGTACTATCAAGGATCTCAAAATTGGACAGCTTGTCCTTTTACAAGACAAGGTGGGTGCCTATATACCATACGACACAATAGTAATTGTAGTAATGGTTATAATACCACTCTAAATGTGGTAGGAAGGCTGACGGTATCTTCGGTGTCTCAGATCAGTTCATTGACTCACCTTGACAATGCTCCTACCACTACATTGTCGGAAAACTCATTTGAGTCATATACCAATACCCCTGACTCGTCCTTTGCATATTCGGGGTCCATCAATTACATATTAGCATTTATTACTTTGTTTTTTCTGGTGGTTATTACGGTGGTTTGAGTGGGTAGCATGTATAGAGTTAATGGATGAGCATAGCAAGCTAGCATGTAATACTGTAGAACTTTACTCTAGCACTATTACATCAATGAGACGCAATACAACTAGGGCAATACAACTAGGGCAATACAACTAGGGCAATACAACTGGACTCTAGAGTATATGGCTCTGTGGGCAGTTGTCAACGTCTCCATGGGCCATACAGCCTTTCTCTACTCCTCCATACAAGCACTCTGCTCCCACTCTCCTCCCACTGTTCTCCCAATTCTTTCCTCATACTCTCCTCAAATCCCTCTCTGCAGATCTCGTTAATGCTGGGTTGGAAGCCCCGTGGTTTTTACGACTGTCTGTTTTTAGACTCCGCTGGAAAATTTTTCCATACCGGTCCATTGAATTATCAGTATTAAGTAAGCAACCTCTTGATGAAATGGTAGTCCATAATCCTAACAACTGGTATGTTTTTCGATACCCATATGAGTCTCTATGTAGAACTGGTTCTCACTTGCTCACATTGCAATACTAACAGTAATTTGATTTCATTCCCATCCTCGGATTCTTTGGCAACACTGGGGAAAAGGATATTGAAATCTTTGGTATAGGCATTGGGTTGAAAAGAATTGTTTGCCTTGGTCTAAGGAATACTTCAATGAAACTTTATTGAATGCTCCATTCAAAGTTGACGATAACATCACTTTAGTCATTGATGACATCCAATCAGTCACTGGTGACTGTGACGTAACCCAGAGAAAGGGTAAGGTTCGGTGTCTTTATGACATGAATTTACGGTTTTCATTTAAACCAGTTGAACAGGACCAAGGCCCGAGTTTTTCAGGATCCGTGGAGGTCAATGAATTTGTTCATGATCAATTGGAAGAAGAGTTAATCGTATCGATACAATCAGATTCATTGTCCCCTGATCAAAAGAAATGTTTCATGTCTTTGCTTAAGCAAATGCTTTTGAACTTTCAACCAGCATTGATTGAAGCACATGAAAATGATATTATGCATAATACTTAAGAGGTTTGATCAATTGGAGTATATATTAAATTACATGTACAAGGGTGAGTGTAGTGAATCTATTGTTACAAGTAATAGTGACAGTAAATAATTACAACCAAATTCCATATTCTTTTGTTACCCATCGAATCCTTCGGGAACTCCTCTTGCCAGTCGAGTACTTCCATCTTTTGACCCCAAATATATTTCAGCCGCACCTGTATCGTTATAAATACTGTCAAAAGTATACCAAGGAATATTTCCTTGTTCAACAGACTTTAAGAATTTGAATGTATCAACATCGCTGTATGGAACTCCTAAACTTGGATCAAAATACTTAACCTCATTTCCGGTAATAAGACATATCTTTTTGTTACCATTGGGTAAGTAAAGACCTAATGGGGCTTCGGTCTCTAATACCATCTCTTGGTCATTATCGTCTTCTTCCACCTTCTCTTCCACAATCTCTTGTCTGATACCTAATTTCGGTAATCTATTTAATTCTTCAAACATGGAATTTTCTTCTGTTAGATCGGTGGCTGGTGTAAACATTTCGTCAACTTCCTCTTTGGCTCTCACGTATGGATTATTGGCATTCCCTATTTTCAAGATAGTTTTTAAGTCTTTGAATCTTCTGGATCCCATTAATGTAGCTTGCTCTCCAAGTACAGCCTTTTTCACATTGGTTTCATTTAAAGGATATTCTGATTCATCAAACTCTAATAAATATACATAGTTACGACATACCCTTTGAACTGGACCTTGAAACACTTCTTTGGGTCCCACTGATTCTGGATCAGCCTCAGTCACATGGTCATTACCATCAGCTGTACTGCCATTGGCCATAGGTTCAGGGCTATCTTCTTCTGATGGATCAACAACATTATCGGCAAAGGTGACCTTCTTTTGTTTCTTCTCTAAGGGCGTACCTTCCTTTGGTGTTTCTTTTGGTGTTTCCTCTTTTGGTGTTCCTTCTTTTGGTGTTCCTTCTTTTGGTGTTCCTTCTTTTGGTGTTCCTTCTTTTGGTGTTCCTTCTTTTGGTGTTCCTTCTTTTGGTGTTCCTTCTTTTGGTGTTTCTTCTTTTGGTGTTTCTTCTTTTGGTGCTTCGTCTTTTGGCATTTGGTCCTCTGATGTAGCCTCCGCTGGCATGACGTCTGCTTGTGGGTGGGTGTCAGCTACGTTCTCAAGAAGGGGTGCTGATGCAGGTTCATTTTCTGTTGGTTCGCTTTCGGCATCTACTTCTGTCTTTCCTGTAGCTTCCTTTTCAGATTCCGTAATAATACTTTCAGGCTCTGATTTCTCTTCGGAAGGTTCGTTTTTAACAGGAGTCAATTCCTTAGAATCTTGAAGCTCTTGAGCTGATTCGTCTCCATTTACCTGGACATTTTTGACTTCACTGTTACCGCCAGTAGCTGGTTGTTCCTCCTGTGACACGTCTTGGATGGTATCTATGTGACTTCCATTTTCTGGACTCTCATTCCCTTCGGTTGTATGCTCCTTCAGTTTATTTTCCCCTGAGGAGCTATCGGCCTCATTATCTTTTCCAGGTATGTCACTTTGACTGGAGAACTCTAGTTTTCCGTCCTCTGTAGCTTCTGGATTGTATTTAGCTTTAGTTTCATTATCATTGCCATCGACAGACCCAGAGATATTCACAGATTCGTTATCATTCTTGGATTTATCACCGTCAGCCTCATCATTAGTAGTACCATTTCTTGCTATTTCAGCTTTAACATATGGCAACTCCTTATCTATTTCACCAGGAAATTTCTCAATATCTATATCTAATAAGGCTTTCAAACGCTTGATGTTTCTTTTCTTCGTTCTACTTCTAACAAGATCATAAAGCTTTCTAGCTGTTTCTACTTCATCATTGGGAGTGACAAATTGCTCTTCACTTGTAAACCGCAAAACATTAGTTAATCCTGGCCGTTTCAGTTGGAGCATATGTTTTTGCTTTTCCTTCTTGACGAATTCCTGTTGCTGAAATAATTCCAAAGACAATACATTTGCCTTTTCGGTTTCTATGGCTTCCGCCAATTTCTCTTCTTGTGTTAGTTCTGGTTCCTTCTCTCGTACTATAGGCGTAATCTTAGCTCTTCTGGCTTCATCCACCTGTAATTTCTTAACCAATGCTTCTTTATTTTCGATTGCTGAAGCCCTCGAGGATGACCTTCTCAAGTCCCGCATAAGAGACTCCGAAGAAATGGTTTTCTTGGGTTTGACCGGTTTCTTAACCGCATCATTTGGTTTGAACTTTTTGATCTTGGGGATGAGTTTGGATTGTTGTTTCTGTCTTCTTTTCTTTTGTCGTTCTTCCTTCTCAAGTTCCTTCTCCCCTTCATCTTCATCTGTGTCTGAAACAGACATATCCGAGTCTGATAACACGTCGTCAGAATCCACTGGTTCAGCGTCTGATTCCAATTCATTAATAGGGTTATCTTCCTCCTCCTCCTCCTCTTCTTCTTCTTCTTCTTCTTCTTCTTGGTTCTCGCCTTTCAGCTGCTCAGCTCCTTCTTCCACATCTTCCCCCTCCCTATCCTCTTCACCTTCTTCCTCCTCCAGGGACTCAGACTCCATGAATTCCGCGTCGTCTCCATCTTCTTGAAACAATAGATCAACGTTTTCGTCTTCCTCATTTATGAACTTTGAGGTGGATTGGGCTTGGCTAGTATCATTTTCCATGTCCAATAACTGCCTTAGACGAGACCCGGCGTTGGACCGCCTCTCCCTCGTGGTAGTTAAGAACTCATCTTCAGACATATTTGTGATATCTCATAAACCACTGCTGCAGAAATTCAACCACTTTGCCGCACTTTTTTTCTCACTTTTGCTTCTTCACCAGATTGTGCTCACAGGCAACCGAACGAGATATGCAAGCCACAGCAGCAGTAGCAAGGACCTTTTTGAGGAATGTAGCGGGGAGAAATAAAGGCTTTGGCTGTATTAGATGTCTGGTTGGGTTTGGAGTCGAATATTTCCCGGGAAAGGGCAGATATTTAAGTAGTTCCAGTACAAGGACCACCAAAGGAACCAGCAATTCTACTGGGTCAAGTGCAGATGAATTGAATCATTTTAATGCATTGGCGTCCAGTTGGTGGGATGTCAATGGGCCCCAGCGTATTCTCCACAAGATGAATCTCTTAAGGATGGATTTTATACGAGAGAATGTGAGAGAGCATTTGAAGTTGAATGAAGGAGATCAGGATCCTGAAGAGGAGGTATACATTCCTCCATATAGTGTGGACTTGTTACCGGAATCTATAAGAGAGAATATCTTGATGGACCAGGAGCTCCGGAGAGATGAGATCTTGGAAGAGAATACTTTAAAGGTATTAGATGTTGGGTGTGGAGGAGGTATATTAAGTGAATCAATGGCTAGATTACCATACGTAGAACTGGTTAAAGGAATTGATTTATCAAGTGATGTGATTAAAGCAGCAGAGATTCATAAATTATCGGACCCAATGTTGAAGGATAAATTGAGTTACAAGTTACAATCGATCGAACTGGTTCCTAAACGAGAAAAATATGATATTATAACCTTATTTGAAATACTTGAACATGTTGACTATCCAGCCAATATTCTTAAAGAATCCATGTCAAGATTGAATTCTGGTGGATGGTTGTTTTTATCGACCATTAACCGAGATTTTATCAGTTGGTTTACCACCATATTTATGGGAGAACATTTACTCAGAATAGTTCCAGTGGGGACTCATACATTGGAGAAGTATATAAATCATGATGAAATTAAGCAATGGCTTGAAAATCATTCTGATGAATATAAAGTAATGGATTCAAGAGGATGTATATATATCCCCAGTTACGGGTGGAAATTTACTAATAATCAACATGTGGGGAATTATTTCATGGCCATTAAAAAAGTTTAATCTTGTATTTAGAATTATATTATATGCATACTAATTCGCAACCTTTGCCGGAGTTTCTTCACTCTCATCAATAAATGTAGGTACTTTATCAGAAGGCTCTTCATTAAGATAACTAGGCATACTAACACTTTCATTATATTCATTTTCAAAATCCATCTCCTCTCCTAATGCATCCAATTCAGCATCCAATTCACTTTCACTAACATCATCGGGCATATCATTGGTCATGGATAAACTCTCTTGTAATTCATTGGACTTATCGATCAAATCCAACATTTCATCTTGCAATGATTCAATTTTATCGATATCTATCTTCCCATAAGTCTTCTTTAACTGCTTATTAGCTGATTTCATAGCATCTACTGTGATCATAGTATTCTGTAAATTATCAGTAGTCATGGAAGCTTGAGTCATATTCCAAGACTGGTTTTCTAGTTGATCCTTCTGAGCCTCTATTTGTTTCCGCTGTCTTAATAATTTCAAAGCTTTTTGCTTTAGGGCTGATTTACCTGGACCATCCCTCATTCTGGCCATTTTCTGTTGATACGTTGATAATTCAGCATTTATTTTCGACAACTTGACATCAAGGGAGCCACTTCGGTCGTCGATATTCTTTATGGCATCATTAAGAGAAGGTTTAGGAGCAGTGTTCTTGGACCCAAAAAGTCTATTCATGGCTGGTGTGGTACGGTTGTTGGTGGTTATCAGTAGTATCAAATAGTCATGTCGCATTATTGGGGGATCGGCTCACGTGATCAGACTTGCTAGGGGCAGTCAAGCAGAAATAACGGGAGCACTGCTTTAGCGGTGGATTCTTGAGGGGATAATTATGATATTATAAGCAAAGTATGCCTGGGCTAGTATGCTTCTGATTGATTTTTGGGTGTTTTAAACGGTTATTCGGGAAAAAAACCCACCCTTTTCAAGTCTTGGGCCCACGTCATGACCCGTTTGCGACAAAATATTTCAAAGTTGGCTTCACTAGCTCAGTTGGCAGAGCGTCAGTCTCATAATCTGAAGGTCGACAGTTCGAACCTGCCGTGGAGCAACTTTTATTTTTTTCTCATTGATTTATTCCAATTGCTAAGCTATTGCAGACTATATTGTAGACTACTATGCCTGAAGTGGCCGAAGTAAGTACTGATGAACCTCATTCAACTCCGAGTGCTCTACTAACCATCCAAACAAGGTTTCCCATGTTTGTGCCCTTTTGAAAAGACATATTGTGGGGTCAAAGATTATCAGTGCCAGGATCAATAATGATCCATTGCTATTTCCAGTGTTGAAAAACCACCAGCTGCCGACATCTGAAATGGATAACATCCAACAATTACTCGAACAATCGACGGTGGAGACAGTTGGTCGCCATGGCAAGTATTTCTGGATGAAATTAGATGGAGGCAAAGTGATGTTAATGCATTTTGGCATGACAGGAATGATTTATTTAAAGGGAGTTAAGTCCCATTTAGTATTTATGGAGAACGGAGGAGACAAGGACATTTTGAAAGAAAAGACAACTAAATCAAAATACTTTAAGAATGAGTCTCCAGAAACCTCCACCGATGAAGAAGAAGATTGGCCACCTAGATTTAGCAAGATGGAACTACGATTAAATAATGGAAAAGATATAGATCTTTCATTTTCGGATGCCAGAAGACTAGGACGAATCAGATTCTTTAGTGATATTAAACATGAACAGGATTTATTTGCACTCGAACCATTAAACCGTCAAGGACCTGATTATTCCAAAACCGATATACCAGTAAAGAAATTTGTATTTGGAGATCCGGATCCTATAAATTATATTCCCCAATATACCCAAGAGGAATTTAATCAATTGATCCTTCTGAAACGAAAACCAATCAAAAGTTTATTACTTGAACAAGAGTATTTTGCTGGAGTAGGCAATTGGGTAAGTGACGAAATCTTATATCAAGCCAAAATTCATCCTCAAGAAGTGTTGAGTGAAAAGGTATCTGGTTCCAGTCCTTATTTGGAAAATCTCTACCAAGCCATTAAACTGGTTTGTCTTACATCAGTCCAAGTAGAAGGAAATGTCAAGGAGTTTCCCGAACACTGGTTGATGATCTACCGGTGGGGTAAGAGAAGAAAGAAACAAGAGCAGCCTAAGGTGAATGGGCATGTAATAGACTTTGTGACGGTTGGAGGAAGAACAAGTTGTTTTGTTCCCCAAGTCCAGAGAAAGATTTCGAACCGTTAAAGCTGGCTAGATTGGTTAAAGTCTGCAGGAGTGTAACCATAACCCGGCTTCGGACTATTCGAGGTGTCAAGATTTCGGAGTATTCTTCCTAGTTGTTCCGGAGAGAGCTGAGGGGGTGGGTAAGGGGTAGAGGCCACTAGATTTGGGCTATGGGCCCAAAGACATATAGCGGAAACCGTACTTGTACCAGTCTGTGTACCATGTTGTGTACCATGTTGTGTACCATACTTGAACCTTGAACCATGAACCATACTAGCACCTATAGCCCTATGGTGTTAGTTTCGCTGCCCGATGCGTTGGTTAATCCGCGTAGGGTGTTTTCGGAACCACCGTTAATATAAGAGGGGTACCACAACAAATTTGCAACTGCTGGGTCCCACACAGTCCTGGGCCTGTGAATGGTGGAAGCCGTTGGTCCGCCTTTGGCAGGGCCTGGGACGGTGGACGTGAGGAGGACGGTGGACGTGAGGAAGGACAGGAAGGACGAGTCCCATACGAGTCCCACACCAGCTCCATTTCAGCACCAACTCTGGTACTCATCGTATGTAGTACATAGTGATTGTCGGTTGTACATGCCATGTATATACCATTCTAGGTGCCATTGTTAGCCGTGTAGTGTAGCAGCCTCGTCTCATCGTAGGCCAATGTCGGATCAATTTTTACTACCGGCCGTTCGTGCGGTAGGTTGGACCGGTATTGCAGACCGTAACTCGATAGTATAAATACGGTTTAAACCCCTCAGAAAGCAAATATAATTAACGTTGGATGAAGTGTTAGTAGAGTAATTCGTTGGCCATAACCATTTCATATTTTATTTATAGTAAAGCCAAAATGATGCTTTGTCAGATTAGAACCTACGCCAGTAATTCTGTTCATACTCATACTATCAAAACTCCGGTAGATATTAAAGCAGCAATTGCTTCATTAAAACCCAAGGTTACTAGATTATCTAATGATGGACCCATTGAATGTGATTTGACAGGATTTCAATTATTAAATTCCCCTATTTATAATAAAGGGTCTGCATTTACTATAGCTGAACGTAAAGCATTTGGATTAAGAGGATTATTACCAGCTCAAGTTAATACTTTAGATGAACAAGTTGAAAGGGCTTATAGACAATTTAGTTATTTAAAGACTCCATTAGCTAAAAATGATTTTTGTACTTCAATGAGAATTCAAAATAAAGTTTTATATTATGAATTAGTTAGAAGACATATAAGAGAAATGTTACCAATTATTTATACTCCAACTGAAGGTGATGCTATTGCTTCATATTCTAATCGATTTAGAAAACCAGAAGGATGTTTTTTAGATATTACTGATCCTGATTCAATTGATGATAGACTTTCTTGTTATGGTGAAGATAAAGATATTGATTATATTGTTATGAGTGATGGAGAAGGAATCTTGGGAATTGGAGATCAAGGAGTTGGTGGGGTAAGAATCTCTATTGCAAAATTAGGATTAATGACTTTATGTGGTGGGGTTCATCCTGGTAGAGTTTTACCCATTGTATTAGATACTGGTACCAATAATGAAAAATTATTACAAGATGATTTATATATGGGTAATAAATTCCATAGAGTTAGAGGTGAACAATATTGGGATTTTATTGATAAAGTAATCAAGTCTATTAAAAATAGATTTCCAAATGCTGTTTTACATTATGAAGATTTTGGGGTTACTACTGGTAGAGCCATGTTACATAAATACAGAGAATATTTACCCTCTTTTAATGATGATATTCAAGGTACTGGAGCAGTGGTAATGGCTTCAATGACAGCTGCTTTACAGTTTTCTAATAGAAATTTAAAAGATTCTCAAGTATTAATTTATGGGGCTGGTTCTGCTGGGTTAGGAATTGCTGATCAAATTGTAAATCATATGATCAATTCTGGTATGGACCAAGATGATGCATTAAGTAGAATCCATTGTATGGATAGAAGAGGTTTAATTTTGCAAAGTTATACCGATTCAGCTGAAGGTCAACTTAAATACGCTGACAAAGATCAAGATTGGCAAGGTGTTAATACTCAAGATTTGGTCGAAGTAATAAATCATTGTAAACCCACTGTATTAGTAGGTTGTTCCACTCAAGCAGGGGCTTTTAATGAACAAGTCATTAAAGCAATGTATAATCATAATCCTCAACCAATTGTGTTCCCATTATCTAATCCTACTAGATTACATGAGGCCGTCCCAGTTGATATCATGAAATGGACTGATAATAATGCATTAATAGCCACTGGTTCTCCATTTGCTCCTGTTGATGGATACTACATTTCTGAAAATAACAATTGTTTTACATTTCCAGGTATTGGTTTAGGAGCTGTTTTATCTCGTTGTTCAACTATTTCTGATACCATGGTTTCTGCAGCTGTCGATCAATTAGCCTCATTATCGCCAAAAATGGAAGATCCTAAAAATGGATTATTACCAAGGTTAGAAGAAATTGATGAAGTTAGTGCTTATGTAGCTACTTCTGTAATCTTACAAAGTTTAAAAGAAGGTACTGCTAGAGTTGAATTAGAAATGTCTCCTTCTGGTTCATTTGTCGAGGTTCCAAGAGATTTTAAAAAATGTTTGAAATGGGTTCAATCGCAGATGTGGAAACCAATCTATAGACCTTTAGTTAAAGTTGAACATGTACCAGAGATTCATACTTTCCAAAACTAATCTTTATTGTTCAATTCCGTTAGTAATTATTAATTTTATTTCCACTTTTTCTATTTTTTGATATTAATCAGTTTTTTTCTGCATTCAAGGGTTTACACATTGACATATAGATGGTTCACCATGTGGTATATAGAGTACTACAGCATTTATAGAGATTAATACGTATAGTACAATTATACAAATTATACAAGTAGCACCACCGAGATTCTGGGCGCCGCACGTCTGGGGTCTGATTCGTTGAGCTCACAAATCCCACCCAATAAATTTTCACTACCAATATAATCCACCAACACTATTACACCAAGATCATGTCCGTGGAAGATTTAAAAAATACCGTCAATAAATTACAAGAAAGAATTCAATACTTGGAACAAAAAGCTGGTATTGTACCAAGTGTTCCTGAATCAGTTAAAATGGTCTTAATTGGACCTCCAGGTGCTGGTAAAGGTACTCAAGCTCCAAACTTGAAAGAAAAATTTTGTGCTTGTCATTTAGCTACTGGGGATATGTTAAGAGCTCAAGTTGCTGCTAAAACTGCTTTAGGATTAGAAGCCAAAAAAATTATGGATACTGGTGGATTAGTTAGTGATGATATTATGGTTAATATGATTAAATCTGAATTAGAAACTAATAAAGAATGTAAAAATGGATTCATTTTAGATGGATTTCCTAGAACTATTCCTCAAGCTGAAAAATTGGATACTATGTTATCTGATAGAAAATCTCCATTAAAGAATGCTCTTGAATTAAAAATTGATGATGAATTATTAGTAGCTAGAATTACTGGTAGATTAATTCATCCTGCTTCTGGTAGATCTTATCATAAACTTTTCAATCCTCCAAAAAGAGAAATGACTGATGATGTGACTGGAGAACCTTTAGTTCAAAGATCTGATGATAATGAAGAATCTTTGAAAAAGAGATTACTTACTTACCATAAACAAACTGAACCTATTGTTGAATACTATCAAAAGAAGGGTGTTTGGAGTGGTATTGATGCCTCTCAAAAACCAACAAAGGTTTGGTCGGATATCTTAAAATGTTTGGGCCAAAATTAAAATAGTTTTTTTTTTTTGTTCTTGATATATATTTAATTGTATATACAACTTTATTTATTTTACAAGTATGCCGTTCAGATTCTCTCCCTCTTTACATTATGGGATAATTCTTCCTGGGCACTTCTCTTTCTCGTTTCATTGAAACAATTGGCATGAACAATTTTTCGACTAGTCTTTGGCTCTCCTGGAGGAATTATACAATTTAGCCAACACCATTCACCCAAATCTTCATTAAAAGTCCCTTTGACTTGTTCTCTACAAATTAAACATTTATTATTCATATTGGTTTCATCATTAGGGATTATAACATAAGGTAACGGACCTGCTGTCTCAACTTCATTGGATGGTCTGGTGCCTGGGGTAGATCCTGGATTAGTACCAAAATTATTATCGATTTGGAATTCTAATAAATTCTCTTCTCCAAATTTAACCCATTCCAAATCATCAAGATACCAGTTTCTTGATTGAACATTGGTGGAAGTTTTCAACTTTTTGTTTATACGAAAGTGCCAATCCAAATGTAATCTTTTTCTCGTTTGTCCGACTTCATCTTTATTGAACCGCTTCCCACAAATGGAACATTTCAATCCTTTAGTATCATATAATAATTTCTTACATTGGATTGATATATTTGAATTGGAAATAAAATTTTGTAAGTTATTTTGGGAATTAAGTTTTAATTTAGACAATTCATTGTATTTAGCTCTCTCATAATCAGATCTAACGATTTGGTTACTCAAAATTTGTTCTAATAAATTAGATGATGACTGTTGATTATTATCGATGCTTTTAGGGTAATTAATTTCATATACTCTGGATCCATTTAGTTCTTGTTCAAAAGTAATGAGGCCATAATTAATCAACTGATCAAATATTTCATTGGCTTTACTAATATGATTCGATGTAGAAGTAGGTATAGCAGGTAATGAACTGGGTAATGTATTAATTGGGCCCAGATTATTAGGATTTATATTGGCAGGTATTGCCATTGGGACATTGGAGTTATTAGTAGGAGTAGAATTGGCTGATAAGTTATTAAATTCTTGTTGTCTAATACTATTCAATTGTTTTTGTACAGCAGATAATTCATTAAATTGCATAGGCTGATTTTGTAATAAAAGCTTCAACTGATTTAAAGCATTGAATCTATCTTTAAGTTTTAAATCATTAGAGTGACTATTTAATTTTTGTCTAAAGATTGGTATTAATTCATCAATATCTTTTATTAATTTACTATTACTTAAATCATTTCCTTGACCATATCCGTTATTATTGTTATTGTTGTTGTTGTTGTTATTGCTGCTGTTGGCCTTTCTCAAAAAGTTGGCTATCTTATCTAACTCTTCTTGGGGGAATAATGGCAAGTTGGTGCCCTTTGTCTTCGTCAATCTCCATGTTTCAAAAAGGTTTTGCAACTTGGCCCGGATGTTATTTTGAACTAACAAGTAAACATGACTGAATAGCTTGAACACTTCGTTCCCTACAAGCTCATTATAAGGACTTCCCACCGTCTTACAAATGGAATCCAATAAGTACAATGCAAATAACTTCTGCTCCGGTAAGCATTTATAGATTCTGGTGAGGATGGCATCCACAATTCCTTGGGCCGCGTCGGTGTTCTCCCGGGCTATGGTGGTTAGGGTGTCTATGATCGGGCGGGAATTGAAAGTTAGCTCCGTCAAGCTTTGCTTGTAATCTTCAACAATCTCCGACATGCTTGCAGTCATCACCAAGTAGTTTCAAAATTGAACATCCAGTTATTGTGCGTGTGGCGTGTGTTTACCGGCTAGTTCAGAAAAAGTAGAGGTCGTGTGTGTGCCCGGTATTTAGCTGCAAATTACCACAGTCTACAGCACCCACCAATCGCTTTCAGAGCAGTTAATACGGCTACCAGATGGCTATAAGTTACTCCCTCTAGTGCTCCCGACCCCCCAACTATGTTCTACAATCCACCAGTACGTTCCCCATCATTTCCTGGTCCCCTGATCCCTCCAGCTATAACCCTTCCTAAATGAGCAATTGACTCTTACCGCGGTGCCAGGAATTCTCACCTGAAAAATTTTCGATTTGTAGTAGAGCCGGTTTTCATTCGTACGATAGATACAAGTAAGCCATGTCATCAGCCATTGCACCACCACCAGCATCAGGGGCACCAGCAGCTCCTACTCCAACACTTGCTACTAAGGATAGAAAACAATCCGGAGTTGCCAGAGTTTTGGGATCAGCTTCAGCAGGGATTTGTGAAATTGGAGTGTTTCATCCGGTTGATACCATCTCTAAAAGATTAATGTCTAATCATGGAAAGCTTTCATCAGCCAGTCATTTGAATAGTGTAATCTTTAAGGAACATGCAGACAAAGCTTTACCTAAAAGACTTTTTACTTTATTCCCAGGATTAGGGTATGCTGCTTGTTATAAAATCTTACAAAGAGTATATAAATATGGAGGACAACCATTTGCTAATGAATTTTTAACTGCTAATTTTAAAGATTGTTATGATAGTTGGTTTGGACCAAAAACTGGTAAAGCTTTATTATCAGCTACTGCTGGATCATTAATTGGAATTGGAGAAGTAGTATTATTACCATTAGATGTATTAAAGATTAAACGTCAAACTAATCCTGAATCATTTAAAGGTAGAGGAGTATTTAAAATTTTTGCTGATGAAGGATTTGGATTATATAGAGGTTGGGGTTGGACTGCTGCTAGAAATGCTCCTGGATCATTTGCATTATTTGGTGGTAATTCTTTTGCTAAAGAATATATTTTTGGATTAAAAGATTATTCTTCTGCTACTTGGACTCAAAATTTTATTACTTCAATCTTTGGTGCTTCTGCTTCTTTAATTGTATCTGCTCCTTTAGATGTTATTAAGACAAGAATTCAAAATAAAAATTTTGATAATCCTGAATCTGGGGTTACCATTTTAAAAAATATGATGAAAAATGAAGGTATTAGTAGTTTCTTTAAAGGTTTAACTCCAAAACTTTTAACTACTGGTCCAAAATTAGTATTTTCATTTGCGTTAGCCCAATCATTAATCCCATTCTTCGATAAGATGATTCAGTAATTTTAAGGGATATATTTTTCTTTGTACATAGGTGTTGAAATCTTAGATATGTTTGTTTATATATATATATTATAATACAATGGTCTAGAGGTATTACCTGCTGGTCTACTGTTAATGCTGTCACAGGCTGTCACTACCAGTTAGTCATCATGGCCGGTGGGTGCACGACTTCTCGTTTAACTACCCCATTTAATGACATTAAAGACAAATTATAATTTTAAGTAATAGATTAAAACCATAATGAAGCTCCTTTACTTTATATATATATTAAAGGTTAATCTATTTTCGGTCATAGTGGAGAACTCCAGAAGCGAGTCGTTGAACTTGCAGTACATCCACAGTTCGTTATTTGATGCCACTTCATGCCAACCAACTGAAGAAGATATTGAAACTTCCATCGTAAATAATGTCACAGATATACCGATGGGCGTATGATTTGTGATGGGAAAATAATAGGCAATAAAGGATAATAGGATGGGTGACGGGTGATGTAATTTGATAGACTTTTTAACAGGATTTTGTATAATATTGGGTAATTTAATACGTATATTTATTGTGTACTTCATGTCTCTGTCTTTTAAATCCGAATGTCTCTGATTCCAAATCGATCAAAATACTCCAACTTGATCAAATTTGGTAACTCTCTCACCCACTTGTCTCTTCCTAAAATAGTATCTAACTGTTCAATTGAAGTCTTTCCCTCCAAAATACACATTCGTAATACTGCTTCTACTTTCTTTTGGTTTCTGGTTGATTTTTCACTTACTTTCTCTCTCAATCCACCTGAGGCATTTGCCGTATTCATGGCACTCTTAAGGAATGTCTTGCTGTTTTGAAATAACACCAGTTGACTTTTATGACTTTGTTCATGATTTAATTGACTTCTCTGGACGTCAATATCACTTCTTTTGATGAGTACATTGCTTATCACTGCTAATACAGTTCCTAAATTATCTAGTCCTCCAATTTGTAATTGTTGTTTCTGACTGGTCAATAATTCTTGGGCTTTCTTTAAGTTGTTGGTCATTAACGTTAAACACCTCCAAAATATATTTATCATATCTTCATTATCGGAGCTATTGCTATTACAGTTGATTAAAGTGAGTTCATGCCTATCCAAATATTCTTGAATATTGTCCACTAATACCAAATATTTCTCTGGGATTTCAGGAAAGTTTGTGAGTTCGACATCCCATAATGCTAACAATTCAGATAACTCATTCATCATCAATCCTTGAATTGAAACCTTAGCTAGATTGTACTCGTTGAGTTGGTCGACTGTAATAGAGGAAAGATATTCTGTTTTAGTGTTGGTGGCAGCACTGAAACTCCCGAGCAACTCATTTGCTATCACATCACATCTACTCAAAAATGGATATGTAAGTTCTTTAAGTTGAGGGATTTGGTGTTCCGGATCATTGATATTCTCAAGAATAGCTTGTCCCAACTTATAACAAGATAACACAGTATCAAATATATCTGATGGCTGCAATACTTCCTCTCCTACAGCATCGTTTTCAGTAGCTTCGGGCCCTGCTGACCTCGTCCCTTCGTTCTCTTGCATAGTGGTCGGAGAATTCTTCTCCATAGCTTCTAGCTCCACTACAAACTTCTGTAGGTTATGCACTTGCAGTTGTAATAGTTGTTGAAAAAGCCCTTGGCTCCTCATCCCAAGCTCATATATTTCACCAATATTAGACCCTTCATCGTCCTGGCGCTCCTCAATCACTTGGGTGTAAACCAATCCAGTGTTATATAGCAAATCGTTCAGAGGTGGGATTCCTAATTGGTTGGATAGTTCAAGGGTATGTTCATGATTCTCAACAATGGTGGACAAATCTTGGACCACCGAATGTTCATTGTGCAAGACTTCATCTACGTTATACAACTCATCCACATATATCCCCTCGGTCTGAAAATAGTGATTATACACATGATACAATAGCCTGGAGATATTGTAATAAATATCCAATTTCACATTATCACTATCAACAGGCTTTTGTAGAGCAGTCAAATAGCAATTATAAGCTCTTTGGTAGAACCTTATGGCCTTGGCCAAATCGGATCCAAGCCATCTGTCACCAGATTCCTCATCAATTGTTCCTTGTTCCAAGTAATCTTCACTGGTTTCAAGTATTGAAGATTGGCTGTTCTCGTCGGTTTTTTGTAGGACTGCCTGGGCTCTTTTACTGAGCTTTGGGCCTTTTCCTGGTTCTACAATGGTTAGTGGTGCTCCTTGGGGATACTGGCTCAACCTCTATGTACTGAAATCTTACATACTCTTCATGTTAATGCTTACTTGCCGTGGTAGCTGTTGTAGCTGGAGATGCTCATCATCACTGAATGTCGCGGCTCGCGTAATATCACTAAAGGTTAATAGGTTTAAGGTAAAGATATGGTTACTGCCTCCGCAACAGCTAATTGTCATTCCCTCAATGACCTTCCATCGGTAAGAACCCTTCAGGACATAAAGGTTAAGGCATCCTTGCCGTTATACTGTCTCGCTATGGTCAGAAACCTGCCAGACCAATGCTATCTTTTGGCAACTGATTTTACTAAAGTTAAATCAACATTTTTCAAATCCCCTACTTTGCAGAATTCGATATTTTCAGATCCTTTTGGTGATACTGGTACCACCGATGATTCTTATGCTGATGGGACCGACACTGAACCCAAGCTAATTCTGCTGTTCCACATTACGAAGTCAGGTAATCTTCAAGGAAACCGCGTGTTTGTGATTGTATTTCAACATGCTTCTATGACAGAAATTTGTCGAAGACTTGGAATTGAATCTACTTCTAATGTGACGAAACCACTTGATGATCTAGGGCTATTTGTAGAGATTCAATTCAGAACTAAGGTTCTTGAAAAGAAGTATGTGATTGGTCTTTGTAGGGATGGGAATTCCATTACTAGTGTTAATGACCCGGTAAAGTTTAGACGGTCTAAGAGTATTAGAGGGTTTGTAGAAAGGTACTTGAGCAAGACCGATCCAGAACATAGGAACTTGATGCCCACCGAAATCTGCCAGCTTGGGACTCCTGTTCCTGAAAAGAAGAGAAAATATGAAGGGTTGAGTCAAATGAATTTCTTTAAATCGTCATCTCGGGGTCCTAGTGGTAGTGTTTTGTTATTTCAACAACATAATGGTGACGAAAACACACAAGCTTATATGCAGCCTGAGAAACAAGATATCCCTAATGAGTCGAGGACTGAAACTTCCCGTGTATTGGACCTTGAAAGTGACGATGATCAGTACCATGATGCAGTGCCTCAGATCAAGAAGAAGAAGCAAGAATTACAAGGAGTCTCTGAAATTGTACAAGATGCTCAAGTAGTGGACCAGGAAGACAGTTCTGAAGGGCAAACTACCAAGGATAGTTCCAATAAGTCTAATACCTCTCATAACAGCAATGCTAACGAGATACCTTCACCTATAATCAATGATAGTCAAGTACCGAGCGCTGGTAGTTTGTTTAACAAGTCCGAACCACCTGGTTTCCTTTTTGACAGCTTCTTGATCAACAACATAACCATATCCCAATTAAAGAAAATCCCCGATACCATGGCCGAAATCAACAAAAATACTGTTTTCAAATTAGAAGGTTATTTAAGGATGGCTGGTCCGGTTCTGGACTTTATCATCAAGCCTTATGGTAGAACTCTTAAGCTTTCTAACTTGAAGTTCTATTTCTTAGAAAGTCTTGATGCCAAGCCTCTGGATTATTTAGAGCTTGAGATATTAACTGAATCTGAATTTTGTCACTTCTTTCTGTTCAACGAGATTGAAGAATCCATCAACCGCATAATCCCTGGACTCGATGCCTTAGATGAGCTTAAACGGTTTCGATACAGGATCCCCGTTTGTGTCACCAAAAGAGTTGAAGACAGAGAATATCCCAGAAGTTACTGGACCATTACTGATAGTTTGGGAAGATTACAACATGCCATGAACGAATTACGGTTCTAAATATAAAGCCACTTCTAGCGTTAGGTGCATGAGGCTTGTGCAGCCGTATTGAATGATTGCGTGAGTTTGCAGCCATTTTTGTTCGATGCTAAATTTAGAACTGGTGGTAGTAAACACCCTCGTCTGATGATCTGACCGGCGCACGTCGCGGTCCTCCACAACCATCGCGTTACAGCCCCCTGGCGATGGACCTAATTCCCCTATAAAACATTATTGTTACCACCTATTGATAAAATATTTCCCCCTGTCTATCTTTTTTGTTTGCATCTTAGTTGATTATTTTTATCATTACTAATACTTTTCCATAGTCTAAAACCAAAATATGTTGCTTCCTACTAATTTCTGTCCTGCTTCCTTTGTAAAAAGAGATTTAACTGATAATGTTACTTCCACGGCTGAAGCATTTAAATCCTGGAATACTTGTATGGATAATACGGCCTGTAAAATTATTGTTATCATTCTCATTGTATTGGGAGGGTTATTTGTGATGTGGGCTATCACCACTATTCTCCGTTGTATGTGTATGGGATTATCATGTCTTGAAGCCATGTGCTGCTGCTGTTGTAGATCAGCTTCCCAAGGTTATCAAGAGAAACAACATCCATATAATAATCCTAACATGTATGGACCTGCTGCTCAACCAGTGTATCACCCTGCTGGGCCTCCTGTTTATCAATCAAATAGATCAACCGTTCAAGGCACAAATGCCCATGAATCTTACTACCAACCAAGTCAATACGGGTATGCTAATACAGGATATGAACCAGTTGAATCTCATGATCATAACGAGCCAAAAGATCCTTTTAACGAACGTACAACTGCTTATAGGGGTCCTCAGTGGTAAGGGGTCCTTAGTTGTGTTCTCATTGGCCCTGTTTGTATGATTTTGATTTGATGATTTTCTTAGCTTATGACCCGTAATGACTATTATTGGACACTTTGAACTTTGCTGTTATAGTAATATATACTTTTGTGTCATGTAATCTACGAGTTTTTGTATTTTGTTCTGTAGGGTTTCTGGTGGCTTGCAAATTTTGCAGTCACTTTGAAATCTGCGATTCTCACACTTTGTACCAAATGGTTGCAAAAAAAAACTTGCAAAGTAAAAAGGAGACAAATGATCTCTGAAGAGACTTTTCATTTTATGGACCAACCAGAGCTCACCAACGAGCTCTATCAACGGCCCAATAAACCCATTACTCTTGTTCTTTGCTTGGATGGGACTCTAAATGAGTTTGGCACCTCCCCGTTCTCCAACACTCTAAAACTTTTTAGGCTCCTCAACAAAGACGATCCGGCTCAGGTGTGTTACTATCAGCCAGGAGTTGGGGTTAACTTTGGTAGTGGAATAAATGACCGTAGACCCAGGGGTATAATTGGTTCAGCTGTGAGAACAATTACTACTCAGCTTGATGCAGTGTTTGCTTATACCTTTCAGATCCATGTAAAAGCTGCATATATATTCTTGATGAGGTACTACCGAGATGGAGATAAAATATGCCTTATTGGATATAGGTAAGTAGTTGGAGTGAATCTAGAAGAGAAATGATTACTAACATTTGTTCTAGCAGAGGAAGCTTTGCTGCCCGGATCTTGGCAGGAATGTTAGAAAGTATTGGGCTTTTGAATAATGGATTAGAACATATGGTTACCAATGCATGGGAAATATACTCTAATTGGGAAAATGCTGGCCAACCCTCTCATGAAGCATACCCTACCTCTTTACTTGTTGAATTCAAAAAGACCTTCTGTAGGTCTAAAGTTTTGATTCATTTTATGGGCCTATTCGATTCCATTAATTCCGTTGGTCTTGTTCGAGACAGAATGTTTCCATATACCAGTAGAAGTTCCATTATATCACACATTAGACATGCAGTTAGCCTTGATGAAAGGAGAGGGAAGTTCAAGCAAGTGCTATTCCAGCCATTCAGTTATTATCCCCACTTGACTGACTTGGAATATGAAGAATGTACAGATGAGGTGGAAGACAATAGGAGTGTTCTTCTGCAAGCAGCTGGCTACTTAGGGCAGATAATAGGTTTCTTTAGCACTCCATTCAGGAGAAATATAACAAGAGAAAGTGAAGGTGATTGTGTTTGCCAAGATATAAAAGAGGTTTGGTTTCCTGGTAACCACGGAGACGTTGGTGGTGGGTGGATACCTGATGACGGCACTGGTCAGTGTCTATCTAATGTATCATTAAGATGGATGTTAGCTGAAGCCATTAAGTTTGGAATTTCATTTAAACCCGGGATCATAAATGAATTTAACTCAACTTATCCAGTAAATAGTAGCTTCTTATCATACAATCATGATATGCTTGCATTTAGGGATCCAAGAAGTGATATAGTTAGTATTAATGATGAATTGAGACAGAAGTTACCAGAGCATCCTCGATATGGGGACAAGAAGTCAGGAAACAGTACCATAATACAAACAATATTTTGGTGGATTATTGAATTACTACCAATTGGAATTAAAATAGAAGATGAACATGGTAAATGGAAGAGCATTTACATACCTAATCTTGGAAGAGTACGGAAAGTTCCTCAGAATGCTTCGTTACATTGGAGTATATTTTACCGGTTACACTATTTCTAGGATTATAAACCAAAAAATATTCCCAAAGATTTAGAGTATGCTTTTACAGAACTGATAAAATGGGTTAAAAATCAAGAATATCTTGAACAGGTTAATGAATTTGCAACCGACTTAACGATAGAAAGAATTAAAACCAATTGGGATTCCAGCTTTTGGCACACGATTCCAGATGAACTACAAGAACTGTTAAAGGCAAATCCTAGCCTTTAAACCCTTATGGTAATGCATTAGATATATATTTTATAGGTTAAATATTTACTAGACAAAATTCAACTATACCTTGGAATAGAGAATCATCGGTTGAATGCCTCTTATTAGTCTATGGGGAAATGTAAAAGATAATGGATCGAACAATATTAAAAGTTATGACAAGTGTTCAAATTAGTTTAACCCACCACTAAAGTTTCTTCATCACTAAAGTTATATTCAGGGATTTCTAAATTCAATGGAGCAGGACCTCTTCTGATTCTTCCAGATATATCATAATGAGACCCGTGACAAGGACAGAACCAACCACCGAAATCACCAGCTTCACCAATTGGCACACAACCTAAATGAGTACAAATACCCAACATAACTAACCATTCAGGTTTTTGAACTCTATCAGAATCATTTTGAGGATCTCTCAAGTTAGATATCTCAATAGCATTAGCTTCATCAATTTCATCAGAGGTTCTGTGTCTGATAAACACTGGTTTACCTTGCCATTTAACAATGACATTTTTACCTTCTGGAATAGCTCCCAATTTAACTTCAACTTTAGCCATGGCTAAAACATCAGCTGAAGCAGCCATACTGGATAAGAAAGTTTCAACAGTGGATTTGGCTCCAGCAGCTGATAATAATCCCATGGATCCTACCATGAAATAAGCAAAATTTCTATTGTTATTTTCAGTTCTGTTGTGTAAGTAGTTGGAGAAATCTGGTTGATCATAGCTTGATAAAGCTTTGCTACTACTGGTCAAGGATCTAGCAAAGGTATTTCTGGTTAAACCCAAACCACTTCTGATCGATCTAGATAACATTCTGTTAAAATTTGATGTGTATGTTGACTGTATCTGTTTGTCTGCTAGACTAGTTGATGGTGGTTTTTGTCTTCATAAAGTGCGGTGTGAAGTGAAAAATTATTTTCCGCACTTCTCATTGGCTGAATGAGGCTGGTAGTGGCCACACCATTCATCTCTGATTGACTGCAAAAAACGTTTATAACGAGGTGATCTTGATGAAATTCAACCACCATGACCATAAAGATCATGAATCCCACTGGATCCCACCGAGACATATATTTTGAGCTCGCGAGGCACACTGTGGTATGACCCCGTAGTCATGAAATTATTTACGTATATGTCTGATCTATATAATTCCTTTTATTCCCTAGCAGCTAGATTATAACCATTAACCATTAGTTCCTTCCAAATCTCACTTAATCCCAAACCCACTAGAACCATCAATTGCCCAATTCAATTTCTCATAAAACTTTTCCTTACTCTCGTAATTATAAATATCTAGTTGGTTAAAACATGTGTGAGCTATTGGAAGTCTATTACCATTTGCATTGATTCGTTTGATAGTTAAATTTAAATTTTGGATTCCTGTTGCTGGTATTCTATCACTCCCAGTTACAAATATTAAGAATCGTTTTTGATTACTATAAGTTAATTCATTTAAATATTCCCAAAACCAGTTCACCAATAATGACTGTTTAGCATCTTCACTACTATTCCATCCGATATATTTGGTGATTGATCGTAATATATCCAAGTCTATTTTACCCTCTTCATTTCCACATAATATCAACTTAATTTCTTCTGGAGCAAATAATGATAACGCATTCCCCTTAGTCACCAAGTTGAATCCCTTTAGGAAACTAGTGATTTGATCAAATATTCCATCGATTAAATAAAATTTGGCATATTTTTCTATATAATAGTCTCGATTTTGACTATTGACCTTAATTTTATCCCCATTATGAACCAAAGTTTTAGTAGTTTTTTTATCAAAGATGTCGGTGATTGTCACTTCAAAACTTAAATCTAACTCCTTTATTTCTTCTTCACTTAAATCCTTTAACTTGAATAAATTCAGTGATATATCTGGAAATATCGATTGAAAATCACTGAACCCAAGAGGAATATTTAGTAAGATTTTATAAAAAGCTATTGGGAAATTTAGTTCCAATATAGTTGAATTATAGATAGCCAACCCCAACACGGCTCCAAATAGATAATAAATTTCAAGGTTATTTATAGGAACCAAATTGAACCAGTGATAATTAGATTCCTCCACATTAACCAAAACTCCCGTTTGAGGATTAAAAATTGCTTTCGTCAATAACAAAAACCATTCTTTCCTTAACCCTCCAATATCGATTCCTGGCTCATTCACAAATTGTACTTTCAAGCTCTTCTTCAAATTTGATTGATTTAATTTAATAAAATTCAAGGAGTCTTGAACAATATAATCTCTTCGGACTTTAACTCTAAAATAAACATCAATAGGGACTCGTTTATCAAGGGAATTAATAAATGCCTCCTCTGCTTTTCTTTCCATGATCCTTTTAGCTTCATACTCTAGTATTGATATTTTATTCCCTAAAGTGATTAAAAATGGATATTTACAGAAAAAGTACGATGCTGAGTTGGAATATGAATTTTGAGTTCCTTTGATATAAGCAATAACCGTCAGAATCTCAGGAGTATCTGAAGGTTTATTATCTTTAAATTTTTTGTTACTTATCCAATGGTCAAAGTCCAATTTTATGTTGACATAATCCACCAAAGAGTTGTAAAAGATTGATTTTTGTAAGTCATCGGCTCGAATGTTGTAAGCATGTGTGAATAATTCGAGAACAATTGATGATGTTTTTAAATGCCAATCATTTCCATATTGAAAAATTTTGATCTTAGCTGTAGTTTCTTTTGACTTTGACCGTGATTTAGATCGTGACACCGGTCTTGAGTTTAGTGATCTATCAAAAATAGGAGGGGGTGATAAAAGAGGCCCCGGAGTAGGAGATATTGAATATTGCTGCTCGAGTTGTTCTTTAAAATTTGAATTATCCAAGTATTCTTGATCAATAATGTGACGATTTAAAGGATGTGGTTGATTACTTGAGTGACTGGGCCTTCTTTTATAATCTGGATTATTGGCCATATAGAAATAGTTCTTCAAATGGAAAGTGATATAAACATTGACCAAGTCAATCTTGGCAACGAAATCAGATGGACTGTATTTGGAGAACCAGCTTATAATATAGTTCTTAACAGTTACTGATCCAATATTAGATAAGATCCCCAAAACCCGTTTTAAAATGTCATAACAAGAAGCTTTAATTTCTTGCACATCAATCATTTTAACCTCACAGTCATCATTACTTTCATAATGGGTCAACCCATGAGATAAAAAGGGAATTTCTAGTAAGATCAATAGCCAACAATAATTTCTAGCATCATCACCAAAGCTTATAGGAATTCTTTTCAACAAAGTTAAACTCCCTTGTAACGCACAAAACAATGGCCTCTTTGTAGGTAATTGGGTCAATGTGTTGAACAAGTCACGAACATCCTGATAATTGATATTAGAAGTAGAATAATGTACCTTCGTACTTGTCTTTTTGGTCTTAAATGAATTATTTAAACAATTATAACTTTTAAATGCATTCAAAAGATAATTAGAAAGGGGTTCAAAAATTTCATGTAATGTTTTATGATTCTGGTCAGAATTCTGCTTAGCATCATGTAAGCATCTTTCGATAATTTTCCGAACGTATTTGGACGATAATAAATGAATAGATGGCTCTGAATTAAAGTACTGGACATGGTTTCTTAAAATATTGGTGGTATCACAGACCGAGCATTTAAACTTCATGGTATCATGAGGATAAGTCAATAAAGTGCTACAGCATACACAATTTGACACAGAAGTATCGTCTTCAGATTTTTCTTCTGGTTCAACAGGTTTAGGTTGTTGTTTAGAAGGACTGCTGGATAACTTTAACATATCAAACAACTTCCATTGAGATGTTGATTGAGGAATTTCAGGACTTGAATCTTCGGAGTTTTGAAGGCTAGAAACCTTGGGAGGTGGTGGTAGGATAGACAAACCATGTCGATTTAAGTTCCGTTCCATGGCACACGAGTAATTGTAAGCTGTCAAGCAACAATGATGGGGCAGTCCTGAGACACTAACACACAAGTGTTAATGATTTTGAAATTCAGGAAACCACAGACAAGCCCACAAATAAGTCAATGAATTCAGAAGGTTTGTTGGAAACAGGATCTGACAACCAAAACTAAAAAGATCAAACTTTGGTGGGATTCTAATTGGATCAATGGTGGCTTAAAGGATCCCTCCTGCCACAGATCTGCTGGTGTAATTGCAACCATTGCGCACCGGCCAGCAGGAATAAATCCCGCGTTAGCAGCACACAGACGGTGGACCAGAAGCTACTAGACTTTGGGATAGGGAAGCAATAAGGAGCTAGTGGATGCTGTATTAAACAATTGTGGGTTATAGTCAAATATGGTGTTTGTTTTGGCAGAACAGAAGACTCCAGACTGTATAAATCACTCCCTCTTCGCTAACATTTACAGTGACAGTCGACCCTGTTTGGTATTGAATAAGATCAATCGATTGGAATTTTATAATATAAATAGTCAAACGGCCGGCTTAGAACCAATTGATTCGGTTTATGTTGAAGAGCCCATTTTAGCCATTGAAAAATTGACCCATGTGGGGTTGGAAACTGATTGTGTTTTATTGCTTACAGAGACTTATAAGTTATTGGTTTTGTGGTTTGATAGTTCTATAAATAAGTTTAAAGTGATACATTCGACATCATTTAATTCCAGTGATCAGCAGTTGCCATCGGATTCATTGCCGAGGATAGAGGTGGATCCTTCAACTCCTGCCAAATTTTTTATTGTATACTTCTTTGAAGGATTTGTTCAGGCATTTATTCTTAATGATCAATGGGTAATTGATGATAGTAATAGCAGCACCAATCGAAGAATGAATAATCAAGAATTTGCAGAGACCATGACATTTTCTGTGGGGAGTATTATTGTACAAGATGTAAGGATATTGAGGAATAGTGAAGATATTGTTATGATTTATTATCGAGATTATAATTTTAATCTTTCCATGAGATATTACCATTTGAATTGCAATAGTAAACAATTTAATCTTGTCACTCAATTTGAAGAGTTTGAAGAAATCCCTTCTTGTATAATAAATCCAATCCCTGGTGGGTCTTTAGTTCTAACTGATAATTATATATTTTATTTTCCTAATCCTGATATAACTTACCTTGAGTTATCAGAGAATAATCAAGACCAAAACATTTCCATCGATGGAAATAGATCGGTAATTACAAAACGGTTGATTACTCAAAGTAGTCATGATATTTCTGCATTTCATAATTTTTCCATAATTGATGATAAAAGAATAATCCTTATTAATAATAGAGGGGAATCCTTTATTTTTTTTTTCGATACCACTAAGAAATCAAAACCTTCCATTCAAGTAAATTCAATGTCTTTTATAAAATTGGGTATGACTACTGTCCCAATTGGTATTCATCATATAAATGATAATCTTTTTTACGCAGCTTCTAAGTTATCTCAATCGGTTTTATTCAGAATATTGTCACAAGAACCATTCATAGATATAGTGAAGTTTATTGATTCTTCTCCTCCAATATTGGATATAAAGGCTCATTATAATGGTCATACGTGCGAGCTATTGACCTGTCAAGGGGCTTATGAAAGCGGTGAATTTAGACGGGTTTCTAATAGAACCAATTACTTTGCATTACAAAAAAGTTTCAAATCCAAGACTTTGCATTCTCAAATATGGGAGTTATCAAATGATGATAATGGATCAGTAATATGTTTAAGAGATCCAGAGAATAACATCCTCCAAACGTTTAGTATTAATTCTGAAATGGTTTATGATAACTTGGGTATAGAACAAGATAATTCTACAATTATTTCCAAAAGGTCAGGAGATGACCTATTGAGAATAAATACAGATGGTGTTTTCTTCAAGGACCTGTCTTTGAACCGTTTCAGTATTTTGAAAGCCGAGATAGTTGACGTTAACACTTTTTTGCTTCTAACCAGTTCTAATGATTTGATGTTGTATTCTAAGTCTTTGTCACAGAAAATTTATTTAGATACCGATAACGAGGTATCCGATATGAATATAGTACAAGTTTATCACAAAGAGTTTCTCGTTCTTGTTGCATTTTGGGATGGGTCGTATAGGCTCTACAATGTGTCAGATGAAGAGGTCGTGTTACTTTCTCAAGAGAACTTGATGCCTAATGAAGTACCGATTTCTTCTTGTTGTCTTATATATAACTCCGAGTACCACTCCAGTGGGGTTTGGTTATTATTATTAAATTCTAACAGTGAATTGATTCAAATATACTATGATTTCAAGAAGAATGAAAAGGATCAAAATAGGAACAGTGTCACCAAATTCGAAGGATTGCCCTATAAGTTTATTCGAAATAAGGACAACCATATTATAATGTTTAATAGAAAGAATATCTATGGCATTTACAATGATACTTTAATGAATTTCAATCGGATATTCCCTTTTGATTTGTTGGATAACAGTATAGAAATCAATGATTTAACCTTTTTAGGTAACAATCATGTTGCAATAACTGCAAATACTGACTTTGTACTTGTGTATTCCATATTGAAAATTGATGGCACCAAAGACGTTATCTTCTCAAATGATTACAACGTCAAATCATTGAGGTTGACCAAAAACTTAAATTATTCCATATTGTTAAGTTCTAAGAATGCATTTATTGACAGCAGAGATGAATACAGTAGAAATTCGTTCTTGCAACTAGTCGATTTAACCAAAATGAAAACAGTTTCAGTGTTCGATTTCCCTAACAATGAACCTGTAGAAATGGTAGATATATGTGAATTACATCTTCCTGATTCAAAAGATACTTGTATCATTGGCCTATGTAACAGCACAGATCCATCAGAGATTTTAAAGGGGTATCAGGTCAAGAAAGGAAAGATTGTACCCCTTGAGCCCATAAAGATAAATGGATTCGCTGATACATCCCAGTTGACAGTTCAATCCCTAAGGTTACTCAATGAAGAAGATCTTACTTTTATGGTAGTAGGTGTTATGAATTATATAGTGAGACCGAAGAGCCTTACAGAATGGTACGTCTTACCTGAAGCAATATTCCCTTCTCCAATATTCACAAACTCATTTGCACAGTTGGATGATGTGGTTGTATTTGGGGATGTAATGAAAGGGATGAACTTTATCAGATTAACCAAAGATGAAAATGGGAATACGATATTCAATTCCGATTCTTTGGCCCCCTATGTAAACACCAACTTTTTATCAGATATGATAAGCTTTAATTCCTCAGACAAAAAGATCGCCTTAGCTTGTGATACGTTTGGGAACCTAATAGGATTAAGTCCAACTGAAGTGAACGCTAAAGAAGGCGAGTCACGGATTGCCTTTGAAGAAGTCATATCTTACAATGTTGGTGATCTGATTAACACCATGCTGGTGCTTCCTAAGATTAACAACAAAATTGATTTTAATTCCAATTTTGACAAACTAGACAACCAAGAGCCATTAACCGAAGGTAAGGTAATCCTTGGTACTGTGAACGGGGGAATATATTCTTTGAGTGAATTGCACGATGTTGATGAAGATTTAGAATCAATTTTGTATGAATGCCAGAAGGAAATCATTCTATTTAAGCATACATTGACAGACTTACAGTATACCAATAAACGAGATAAATTGGAACGATGGACAGCTAAAAGAGATCGAAAGTTTTTACAGCAGGATGAGAGTGGCCAATTTATGACAAAGGAACAACAGGGGATAATAGACGTAATATTTATTCAATATTGGTTACAGAGAGATGCAGTGTTAAGACAGCACCATGCTAACTCACAGGAGAGCCAAGAGGAGTTAGAAGATATGGCAAATTCACTAAAGACCTGCTATCAGCACAAGGACCTATTACAGAGACTTGTATTTGAACTTCAGTATATATAGGGTGTAGTAGGAAATAAATGTGTAGTGTATCCGGTGCACTGGTGGTGGTATTTTGTAGTGCTAATAGCATCGCGAAAGTTGTTGCAACGGTGCAGAAGTTTGTTCAAAACAGCATCAAATCATCTGCGTTGGTTGGCTGCGTTACGTTCCTCGAATCATTACAGGAGATGCCCTTTGCTTTCCAAGCCCCACAGCAAACGAATACTGCTTCACAGACTCAACAGTCTCAACCATTAAACCTACAAGGAGACGGGAACCACAAGAATTCCATGTTTGATAATAAAAGATTTGATGATATTGAAATGCTAGATATCGGAGAAACATCATCCGATGGCGAGTCTATAAATACCTCGTCGATTCCATCGACAATGGAAAGTGAAACACCGGACCCGGTAGCATTGAAAGAGTGGTTAACCAGCGATAAGAACCTTGAATTTCATTTCAATGCTTCAGAATATAAACAAAGCTTGAACCCCAACGACGAGTATTCTCAGATATATATTCACTACGCCAACTCGATCTATAAAATCATTGAAAGCCTCAATGAGGTGAGCAAGCCAGGGAATGCAGATGATACCATGGATGATGATGAGCCCATAGGGTTGATAACTACTGATACTGTCACCACCAGAGATGAACGATTACAAGCAAAGAATATCAAGTTGAATGAATGCTTTTTGAAGTTTGTGGAAGATTTTAGTGAGTTTATAGAAGGGCTTAAAGAAATCGAATATGAAGAAGAAGTTGAAAAATATGAATGTGTGTTAAACATTCTTGAGTGTCTTTTGGCGAATAATTTCATCACTAATACCAACTTGAAACCCAAATATTTGGTTCAATGGATAAATAGATTTGATCCTAAACCTTCTCAGGAGTTGGTTGAAGACATCATGATCAATACTCCTAGTCCTTTCCGTCATCCTTTATTCTGGAGTGCCTTTGTAGGTAAATTATTGATTAGAGGATTATTAGATCAAGCCAACAATGCTATCCAAAAGTCTGGGATTGAAGAGCTCAAGGAAGATGACAATGAAATGTACTTAATTATAACTGATTTCTATAATCTCTTGGAGAGTTATCACAGTATGGCCCTAAAGAATCAATTTGGGCAGTGGAAATTATCTGCTTGTGAGTTTAGAGATTTGATTCATAAATTTCAAGCTAAAGTTAAACCCGAGAATGCTATGTTACTAGACCAGATTTATGATTTACTTTGTTTGTTGACAGGATTACCTAAGACCATCGCTAATTATTGTGATAGTTGGTATGAAGTATTAACTGCTTTATCCTTGTACCAAATAAGAGATGATCAATCTATGTATTCTGAATACTTGGAAGTGGCCTTGAGAGAAAAGCCACCGTTAAATATTAACGGGCAAGACCTCATCAAGGATACCGAAAATGCATTTTTGAATGTTATGGATGGGAATTTCTTGCATGTGTTAACCAAAATAGATGAAGTTGATAAGGGAACATCTGCTGTATTATCTAGATTACTTGAACTTAAAGGGTTATTAAACGGTTATTATAATCTAGATGATTTAAAACCATTTGATCAATTAATGAGATCCAAAACCATCTCTGAATATTTATTAACGGAATTTGCTTTCAATTGTTTGAATGTTCATGATTTGGTACCAGTTGGTATTGGATTATTATTAAATGAACATATTATAACGTCCAAACTGTCAATAACTAACAATAAAGAAGTGATTGAAAGTTTTTTACCCAAATATAACTGTAAAACTAATGATGATTTAGAATGGTGTTTGACTATATGTGCTAAATTGGGATTAGTAACTACTGCAAGTGAGTTATACAGAATTTATGGGAAGAAATCTTTGAAAGATGGATACATATATGAAGCATTAAACATGTTGGTGAATTGTTATAATGGTGAGAACTTCAGTAGAACCAACGAAAAAGGGATGAAGGAAGTTCATTATATTGTATGGGACTTGATATTTCAAGATAGTTTGCTCAACAATCGGTTGATCAAAGATGAATTAATTAATAATATAATCGAACATAAGGTTGATATGGGCTTTGATATTCATCCAGTTATCAAACAATGTTTATCACCATATGCTATATTATCAGAATTTTTTAGGGGAATACCTGAATCTGTGGCAGAGAATACCTTGGCAAAAGATAAGATTTCCAGATTAATTCACTTATTAGAATTCATTCATTTACCTAAAAAATTTTATGTATTATTATTGGCTCAATTCATTCCATTTTTCTTGAACAACAATTATATATTTCAGATTCCAGATTTGATTGTTATAATTGAATTAATTGATAACTATGAATTGCAGTGTTCAGAAGACGATAAGGAAAAATCTCAGCAGACTTATAGATATTCGGTTAATGGATTTGAGGCTGATGCAGATGATGTATCATGGTATGATTGGAGATTGGTCATGTATAAACAAGGATATGAGATCCCACTAACAACTGAAGAGTTAATAAAGTTTATAAGAAAGCAAATTGTCAAAAAGACTGGGAAAGTTTATATAAACAATTTATAAAAGCGAATAGAGAAAAGAAATGTTAGTCAACAGGCTAATAGCTTCAATATATATTAAAACAAATTGTTTTAAAATGTATATCAATTAGATTGTAAATGTTAATGACAAGGCAATAAACAACAGGGATCTTGTTATAAAGAACAAAAAAAAGAAGTAAAAAGATCTAATTTTTTTTGTAAATTTTTTTGGTTTTTAAAATGGTGTCTTGTTGGGGATACCAGATTTAACAACTGACATCTTGAGTGGCTCTAGAGTTTAATAATAAGGCAACAATTAAACCATATAACCCTAAAACTTCAGCGAAAATTAAAATTAAAATCATCCCAACAAATAATCTTGGTTGTTGAGCAGTACCTCTAACCCCAGCATCACCAACAATTCCAATAGCAAAACCAGCAGCTAAACCGGATAAACCAACAGATAAACCAGCTCCCAATTGAATGAAACCAGTATATAATGCTTGTTTTTGTTTTAAAGAATCAGTAACTAAAACTGAAACCACCAAACCATAAATAGCAATAATACCAGCCATAATAACTGGAACAATATTTCTAACCAATAAGTCTGGTCTTAAAACACAAGTGGCACAAATACCAACACCTGATTTAGCAGTACCATAAGAGGCACCGAAACAGGTGAAGATGATGGCAGCAGCACATCCAATTGAACCAAAGAACGGAGCATAAACAGGGCTATATTGTTAGTACAACAGTCATAAAACCTTCGTTCCAAACGTTTCCAGAAGGCTTTCAACAGGTCTTCAACGGGTATCTAAACGGAGCTATTGCCTTTTAATGCCTATTAATAATTGAATTGGTGAATGATTGGTGATAGATATCGACATATAAACCACCGACGCTGGGTGTCGGCTAGCACAAGGGGACGGCGTAGGCCGCTAGGAAACTGGCAATTGACGGCCGAGGAATGGCATCGGGGGATTTGGCACCGGGAACTTCATGGACATGGAGTTGGAACACGGCAAAATAAGAATACATACCATAAGTCAGACATGATGGATTGTTTAATAACAGATTAAGAAAAAGGGATAATCGTTGGTTTAATTTCAGAAAACGACACTCGCTCGACGGCGGGAGGACAACAACGCTGGTGCGAGTTAATATCAGAACGGGGTGGTCGCAGAAATCCGGACAATGAGAGGTGCGGTGGGGCGTAGGTGGTGGGGCGGCGTCCGGCGCGGGTGGTGCCAGTGAGGGTGGCAGCGAGGGTACCAGTGATGGGGCGAGACCGCTGCTGGTGGCGCCAGGCAGGTGCAGGTGGTGCGAGCGGCCAGAATCTGCGTGGCTCTACCACCACCTCGATGACTTGAAGAAACAAAAAATGAAAAAAAAAAAGTTTCAAATATACCAAAGGTGAGCTAAAGCAAGGAGCCGTATTTACACATAATGTCAACCCCAAACCCTAAAGCATTCCCATTAGCCGACTCAGGCTTAACTCAACAAATCTTAGATGTTGCTCAACAAGCCCAAAACTTGAGACAATTAAAAAAAGGTGCCAATGAAGCCACCAAGACCTTGAACAGAGGGATCAGTGAATTCATCATTATGGCTGCTGACACCGAACCTATTGAAATTTTGTTACACTTACCATTATTATGTGAAGATAAAAATGTTCCATATGTGTTTGTGCCATCCAAAACTGCTTTAGGTAGAGCTTGTGGTGTTTCAAGACCAGTTATTGCTGCTTCTATTACCACTAATGATGCCTCAGCTATTAAAAACCAAATCTATTCTATCAAGGATAAGATTGAAACTTTATTAATTTAGATGTATAATAAATAGGTTTAAAATATAACTATTACTGTTAATGATTTATTATAACTAGGACCAGTCTCTCTTGTTGGTATGCTCATCTCATCGGAGGGTGCGAATTTTACTTGACTGTAAAGGTATTAACCCATGGATGGTATACGAAATACTGAGTCATTGACTCGGTTCTTGAGATCTAAGGAAGTTCTGCTTGCTCAGATCCATCCGGTGGCTACTGAGTTAATCAATGACAATTTTACAGTTTCGTTACCCAATAATCAGCTCTTTATTTTGGAGTTAATTGTGGATAGACTTAATGATAATGGGAAATTTGGGTTGTGGAAGTTTCAGCTTGAAGGCTGGGATTTATTATATAAAAGTTGGAATGCCACTGAAAAGACATTAAGGGACCGGACTTTTCGGAGGGTCAAATTATTGGAGTTGTTGACAAAGATATTTAAAAGCTTTTATGAAATTTCAGATCCTCATACCTATACATTGATGCTAATGGCCACTAAACAAATATATAAAGATTTTGAATTACATGCAGAAGAATCTACCTGCATAAGTTTCTTCCTGGCCTTTCTTAATATATTTCAGGTAGACTTAGAATCTACAATATTGCTTGACTGGTTGGATCTTGCTAAGAATCTTTATAATATTTCTGTTAATGATCTTGATTCTACTTCCAAAAAAAATACCCAGAAGTTCTTTATGGATTGTTTACCAGGTATTCTTAGTACTATTCAAAACTTGGATTCTGATATGGATCAGTGCAAACACATCTTGATAAAGTTTGTTGAGGAGAATATCTTTGGAAAGGATGCCACTAGCTTGTTAGTTAATAACGTAGATCATTTAGTCACCAAACAAAAGCTACCACCATCGTCTATTTCTATCCTATATACTATTGTGGTTGAAAATTTGGGGGCTAGGAATTCGAAATTGTGTGAAGAGATCTTCCTTGTCATCATTAAGAAACCCCAATATTCCCAGATGTCCGAGGTTTTAATAGGTATTTTATCTAAAACTAATAGACCTTTATCCACGGGCTTTTTTGAATCGGTTCTTGATGATACTTTTAAAACGGTGCCGATAAATTGGTCTTTGGTTGGTAATATTTTTGGTTTAGATGCTAGTCTTGCCATGGATAGAGCACCAAAAGTTATGGATGTGTTGAACAAGGAAAACCATCAGACAATCATTTCGTTTGCTGATCCATTAATCAAGTCATTCGTGAAGGCTAGGGACTTGGATCAATTCTTTCTTGACGTGTGGCTTCAAAATATCACCTCTAATAATGTATGGGCTTCACCTGAGATAATTGAAATTGTCTCGGGACATGTAAATGATTTATCTAGTGCCCAACTAATCAAAGTAATTGATTATATCTATGACTGCAGTGGTTCGGATTCAGATACGTCGGTGTTACTTCTTTCTATTGCCAAGGGTTTGATTAAATGTTCTACTTCCAAAATAGATTCGGTGGAGCTGGCATTATTTGCTAACCGTAAATTCTTAGTTCTGGATGGTCACTGGGAATTAAAGTTCAACTTGTTGTCAACCTATCCTAAAAGATTGGAAGCTTTCCAGGCAATAAAGCAACTGAGTCCTAACTTCAAGGACGATTTTTACTTCTGGTCTGTATTCAGATATGTGGAAGTAAGCAACGAGGCTATAATAGATAAGCAGTTTGAAGATACGTTCTTGGATGTTTTGAATAGGCAAAATATGATGATAACTACATTACGGAGATGGGGAGTTATTTTGAATACTTTTTTCTCTGAAGTTGGTCTTGCAAAATTATTTTCTAAATGCTTCCAAAATCTATCAATTGAGTTTTGGGAGGGCTTGTTCAAATCTGCCGAGTACCTTTTTGAGCTTCAAAAGGTGATTAGGGCCTGTTTAGACTCGTTAGTTATCATGGAAGATGAAAAATATTTAAATCTTGTGTCGCTAGTTCCAGCTGAATGTATTAATAGAAATGTCAAAGTGGAACTCCTCAACAAGTTATCAAGCTGCAATTCTGACCTGACTACAGAAACAATCAACCACTTACTTTTGTGGCCCACATTTAAGACAACTATTGAGACAGACCTATCTCAATTGCTAACTTTCGCCTATACGAGAGATCAGGCTGGTCACCAAACTTTTAGGATGGTATGGAATCATCACTTGATCCAGGCCAAGTCTGATAGTAAATTTGTAAAGGCAGCATTACAACAATTATCGAAAGGCTTGAAGAAGAATAAGAATGGGTTTACTAAAGAAATATTGGGAACTGGTTTAATAATCACCAACACTAATACTGAATTATTGCCAGATAATGAGAAAAAGCTTTTTGATAAGCTACAGAAGATGTACATTAATTCTCTTACAGAATTGCTTGAAGAAGAATTGAGTAAACAGGTACCTTCAGAAGATGTAATAGTGAAATATCTTTCTTTTGTAGTAGAACTCATGGATGTTTATCCTGACTTGGTCAAGTTAGAGACAATTAAGATCATTGGATTAAAGTGTGATTCCTTTGGCAGTTTTAAAGTCCATAACTTGTTGTTCAAGTTGTTGACTAGGACCTCATCAGTCAATGACTTCAAGCATGTGCTCAGTGTATATACCCTTCTTGATCAAACCATATCTGAGCATTTGTCCATTGATTTGAATAAGTCTTTGAGCAATTATTTGGAAAGGTTGGCTCCAGCTGGTGTTTACGACAAGGTGCTATTATTTACTCTTCAGTCAGTGATAATTGATTCGACAAAATTAGGGGCCAATGATTCCAGGGCCATTGTTAACATTCTTAATGGGTTAATATTGAACTTCACCAAAGAACAAGGTATTGGTGAGAAACGACTTAGCATGATCATGTCTACTATGTTGGACCACATGGATATCCTTTTATCATCTGTAGATACCTTAGAATCATTCTTGAATACTATTAAAGTTGCTTTAAGTACCAAGACATGGTGCTTCACCCAATACTCGATTGAACTTTCCTTGGTATTTGTTACAAAGATCGGGAATATGTTAAATGATTCACATTTTCCAATTGAAAAAGCAGAGGCCCTTTATGTTACCCTTACACATATGGTGTCTCATGTTTTATTGTTCCATAGGTTCAGACTCAATTCCCGTCATCATTTAGTCAATTCAACTTTTTCGGTTTTGTTAAAACCATTGACAATGAAGGGCCAATTAAAAGTATCTACCACATCAGCTATTGCATTTTCTAGGTTATTGAGTAATTTGTGTGAGCCATCAAACTTATCTAACAGTAGGGTCTTGTTCAATCAATTGACTACCACCTCGAGCATCATTAAGAAAAACTTGAGAAATTACTTACCAGTGTTGTTGGTTAATTATATCAATCTTTCTTTAACAGAGCATTTCAGTAAATCAAATACTGAACAATTAAAGTCAGGGTTATTTAATATCTTTGATGTATTATCCCAAAAAGAGTTGGAGATGACAAATGCATTGTTAGATTCTCAAGGAACATTTCTCTACAAAACGGTCTATACAGACTATAGAGAACACGGGAAGTGGAAGGATAGTTGATAAACCTTGCATCCTTGTACATACTTTATATGTATATATTATATTACAAATCATTACAAAAATCTATTAGCGTCATTATAGAAAACTTTTCCAATGTTTTTCCGAATGTTTCTATTAAGAACAGCCATGAATTGCCATATTTTATCATCAAATTGATCCTGATAGACCTGATCATTTTCCGTCTCATGTAATGCACGTAAGCTATGTTCATATCTAAGCACATCTTTTCTGGTTATCATACCTGCTAACATCCCGTCTTCCTCCACTAGAATATATCTTGGGCCAAGCTTAACAAACATATCCAACACATATTCCAATGTAGTGGATGAGCTGACGGTCAATGGACAGGGGTTAACAATGGAAGAAAAATCTGTCTGATCATTCTCAAAACTAGAATGCTTAACAAAATTGCAAGTAGTTGTGTCATGGATATCTGGATGATTTTCAAGGATAAACTGAAGGTCCAGTCTAGTGACATAACCAGTGATTTTTGGATCTAACTCAGATTTTACCAAAGGGAATCCTCTGAAATCAGTTTTAGCTAAGATCTTTTTAAGTTTTGCTATAGTCATCGGTGTATCGGATCTTGTAGGAATAGTAACAGTGGCCGTCGTCATAGCACTAATAACACTTGTATTGAAAGAGAACTCCTCCTTAGGATCTATATGTGGTAAACCATTAAACTTGATCATTTGATCAGCAATACCACCTTTTCCCCATCTATCGTTAATGATTTTCGTTATAGAAACTACAATCATAGTAGGAATAATGTATCTCAAAGCACCTGTTAATTCAAACATAATTACTGCCACGGTTACTGTTAAATGAGTAATACCACTTAATGCAGCAGCAGCACCTAAAAAGGCATAAGTACCTGGGATAATACATTTCGATTCACTACAGGTATTGAAAATGCTTGAATCTTTATGATTTTGGTAGAAAGAATCCATAATTATCCCCAAGGCTCTCCCAAAAGTAGCACCTGCAGCCATTGATGGGACAAATATCCCTGCAGGAACTTTACACCCATAAGTGATTATTGTAAGTAACAGTCTCATAACTGTAGCAAAAAGTAATGATACCACTAAATTTAATCTGGAAGCATCTTGAGAACAGATTATATGGTTAAAATTGGTAGTAAAATCACACTCGTGGAATAGAATTTGCATTGATTCAGTCATATCCAACCTTAGGAATTCATTAAAATAACAAATTACTGCCGTCAAAGAGGCTAATATCACCACTTCTTTAACTGCATAATTTGTGAGATACTTTTTTCTAAATGCCACCACTCTAATATTAATTTTAGACACCACAATCCCATAAACCCCACCAAATATTCCTAAGATAATATACACGGGGATTTCAAAGTAATGCCAATTGGTATCGTAAACAACTTCAAACATGACTAATTGACCAGTTCTAAAAGGGTTTAAAGCCGCCAACATTCCAACGGCCACAAGAGAGCAGAAATAAGATTTGATTATAGTGGATAACTGAAATACATTAGATATTTCTTCCATGGAAAATAATACCCCACCCATGGGAGATCCAAAAGCAACAGCCACACCAGCAGCAGAAGTAGCTGTTAAGAACTCTCTTGCCTTACTGGCACTCTTTTTATATCGATTGAATAATCGAGCCACTGAATTACCCACACATACAGCATAATGAACACTAGGACCCTCTTTCCCCACACTAAGACCTGAACTAATAGCCAAAGGTAGACCAAGACTTTTGATCAACAAAGTCCACCATCCAAGAAATCCCTTCATCACAAACCCCGAAACAATACATTTAATCTCAGAGATTCCAGAACCAGCTGCCACAGGAGCATAGAACTTGATCAATAATACAGCACATAATGAAAGAAAAATCGACATCAATATATACAGAAAATATCCAAGCACTGTGTAATCACTCCAATTATTCCAATTAGGGCATGAGTCCTCTGCTTGAACCCCCCAGCAACAAAAAGCTTTACTTAAATAAAAACCTTTCGAGCAATACCCGAATCTAAGACTAGCCAACCAAGCAGTAATGATATTTAAGCAGCCAGCAATAATACCAATGATCAGACCCATAAGAGCAAGCACCAACCAGTTCATGGCAAATGATAAAAAGCGGGTTTTGAACGAATTAAATAGCTTCATATTTTGGTTCTTCAAGAGAGATTCCTTGTGGTTGGCCAATTGATCTTCCACCCAATCGACAGTTATAAAATCATCGAATCGTTTAAGTTCTCTAATTTGATCCTGGTTGACCCATTCACCGGTCCCACGATCTCTAAGTGACATGGCTTCATTATTAACCTCACCACCATTCATTGATGGATTGTGCTGTGTGGTGGAAATATCGCGGGATCAACATTTTCCAAGTAGATCAAAACGATACGCAGCAGCTGCAAAAATATCCGCAAAGCAAATGCTGCAAAAATATCTGCAAAGCAAATGCTGCAAAAACCGGTACTTTACTGGTATGTTAGAGCCAATATCACTGCCATGTTTATTCGCATGTGAATCATACTATACATATATATAAATCTTTCTATTAGTCTATATTGTTGTATCTTATCTTCTATCAGTCTATGTTCTGAAGTAAATTCTTTTTGAAAGTTGCCACAAGCCCATCAAAATTCTCCATAGGGCCATCAGAAAACGAATGGTCATAGTAGGTCACCACCATATTCAAGCCACCCTTGGGAGTCGAAATACAACTCACCATGAAATCGGCAGTGACAGGACTGAGATCCTGAGAGAATATCATGTCATTGATGGTCCATGATCCGATTTCAGGCACTTTAATCAACCCCAAGTTAGAGAGTTTGGTGGTCTCAGCCTTGTTCTTATTCAATTGGCCATCAAACATCTCACTGGCATCATTGGGATGGGGGTAAGCTTTCTTAAAAAAATTCATTCCATTAAGTAGATGTTTGTTATTAACGGTTTTTAACAAGTTGCTGTTGAAGGTGGTGACCAAATCCCAGGTGAATTCATCAAGGGGAGGAAGGTTTTGAGCGAGTCCCATATGGGGCAGGTTACCCATGAATCGGTAGTCAGGAATATCAAAAACATGTTTGTAATGGTCGGGGGCTAGGTTCTTGTTAAAGTATCTCCTCAAAGTGATGGCAGTCTTATTAACAGTGTAATGATTTGGGAACACTGGCTTGAAAGTTGCAATAAATGAGATAAAGATATAGGATGTTAAAGTAACCAGGTGTTCTTTACAAGCCCTTAAAACACGAGTAAGCTCTGAGGCATTTAAGTTGACCAATTTAAATGCTAAAGAATTTCCCTGTCTGGTATTTTTAAATCTTCCGGGAAACTTTTCGAATCCTGATGGAATGACTTTATCGAAGTAGTTAGGATCATTACCACTGTAGTCAATATTCCAATCTGGACCATAATCATCTATCGGTGGAGGTAAGGAGTTCTTTAGTAAGGCAAAATCATTGGCATATACAAACACTGGATGAGCCATGATATCTACCAGGTCAATGGTTTGAGACAATACTGGGGTGGCCAAGTACTTTAACAAAAGTTCATGAAAGTAGTTACCAATTAATCCGTCAAACAAGGTGTGGTCAAGGACCACCGATAATGTATGGCTATCATGTAATATCAATTTGAAAAGTGGTTTATGACAATAAAGATCAAACATAAATCCGTTTAAATATTTCATGCCCAGTTCATTGATGGTCCCATTGGTGATAAACTTCAGGTTAGGTTCGATAATTAGAACGTCAGCCAAAGTAATCTTCTCAATTGGCCTTATAATATACTCATGGTCCTGATCTTGTTTGAAAACATTACATGCCAATATTGGATACTCAAGGAGAAGCTGACGTAATGCTTGATATAAATTACTGATGGTTACCTTGTTTGAATAAGTAGCAGTTACTTGGAACCCATTGTAATAGCGATTGACGGTTCTACATCGGAAAAGGTCCTCAAAGATACTTAATGGTCTTTCAGTAATCATGGTACCCTAAGTTGTTGAATGTTTGATTGACGACTCAAAAGGGATCGGTTGACTCATGAACCCGAGATTGTCATTTTCTATGTACGTTGTCTGGCGACCATGCATGAATAGGAGAGCCAATGCTACTGTGCACACCAGGAGTGGTCGATCACCTGACGCCACGGCCGATCCTGTAAACATGTGGCGCATGACGCTATAACCCCAAGAACATGCATTGTGCTGCTAACAGAGGATCATCTACAACAATATAGAAAATGGGGGGGTCACCCTTGAGCGTCAGGCGGCCCTGTGATTAGGACGTGTTCATTACTGAGGATTCATTACTAAGAGGGTAGTAACGCCGACATTAATGGCGCCGTGTCGCGGTCCCATCCATACAGTCCATGGCTAGCGATATGTGCTAAGTGCTATGCTAAGTGCCAAGGGCTAAGTGGTAAGGGCTAATTATAATGCAAAAATGCCCATAGCAGCAGCGGTGCCGGCATTGCAGCATGTGCCCGCGACAGATCCATGATTGCGGCGGACCCACGACATTTGGCCATAGACCAAACCCGGAGTCAACTGGTAAACTTTACTAGTGGCTCATGGGGAGTCAGGGATCACTTGGTATTGGTGTTGCCTCTGTTGACAGCTCCGGAACACCAGCCCCAAGGACTACAAAAGGCAATGGCAAAAGAAAATCCATCATCGAACATCTTTGTGTTATATAACGGTAGTCCGTTATGTAATGGGCCCAGACCAATTACTTTTGCTCTCAAGGCTCACACCAGCGACATTGCCACGACCGGTGGGACCAAACTGCGATTCAAAAAGATATGGCTTTCTCTGTTGTAAGTATTTATAATTAAATAGGCTTCTTTATATTGCCATTTTCCATTCCCAGTGCCTTGACGGGTTTTCTGGTATACTCAAACTTATTTTCATTAGTATATTTGAAGTCTAATCTTGGTAGTGAAATCCTTTTGTGGGATTCTCAGTGTGATCCTGACCGTAACTGAAATATTATAAAATCCCAAAAAAAAAGACTAATATATAGAACAATGTCACTGGTTAATGCCCACCAGGCCGAATCGAATAACCAATACACCTCAGAAACAACCAATGACGACATTATGAGTACTGGTGGAGCTGGCAGTGGTGATAATAGTGGTGCTGCTAGTGGAACTGGTGATGTTCCTGAAAGAAATTTAATAGCAACTAGAGTGGTGGATTCTGGTATATCTACTGTTCTGACTGGTTCGTCTCCTCAGGATAAACTTGAATTGACTATGGATAAGCCTAAGGACCGTTCTGGTTCCAATATTAATAACGAGTCTTCTGATCTTGGACCCCCCAGAAATGCTGTAAGAAGGAACTCCAAGGCATTGAATACTCCTGTCAAGGGCCCCATATATGATGATGATAATTTAGAGGATGATGAACATGAAGACGAGGATGATGAACATGGTGGTGATGATGATGATGACATGGTGGAAGAAAGGGCCAAGAATGAATCCAATGATAGTAGGTCTAAGAAGGCCCTTAATGAAGGTAGTGTTTCTAGTCATTCATTATCGAAGGTCCTAAATGATGATACCGAACCATCACCTGATGATAATAAGCCGTCTGACTCTGGTCCTGGTTCAGGCAAGAAATATTTCTGTCCTACCTGTAACCAAGGATTTAGTCGGAAACATAATATGGTATCTCATGAATTGATTCATTCCAGAATCAAACCCCATACCTGTCCTGTCTGTACTTTAACTTTTAGAAGGATCCATGATTTAAGAAGACATGAAAAATTGCATACTGGTGAAAGACCATATCAGTGTAATTATTGCTCCCGGAAGTTTGCCAGGCCCGACTCGCTTACTAGACACCAGAATTCCCAGAATGCTTGTCCTGGGCTAGTTAAACCTTTGAAAGGGAGCAAACCGGCTTCTTCCTTTGATAAGCTTGACAATGACATGCATAGTAATATAGAGTTTAACTCGGGTTACAGCACGGAATCAATGAGATCTTCTCCACCTAGTAATCATAAACCTGAATTACCTCCTTTAAAGAAATTTGCCAGGGATATTAATGCTTCTGATAATCAACATCAAGAACGTCTACTGTTGCAAAATTTTGACCAGCATCGTAATTTTCAGAATATGGCAAACAATGATTTCCTTGCAAGATCTGATAATCCTGGTTATAACCATCCTCCTCCTAATTTCCAACGACGTGATCTTTCAGTCCGTGAATTACCACGACCAGATTTCCCAAGACGAGAGCTTTCTAAACCAGAGTATTATAGCTCAAGCAACTACCGCCCTGATTCTCATCGTGATGTTTTCAGCAATGACAACAGTAGCTCTGAACATGCTAGAGTTCCAACTCATTACAACTTCATTTCACCGTCCAATAACAAAAATTATAACAGCGACAAGAGAGACAATAATAACAACAATACAGAGCAAGGTAGGTATACAACCACTACTACTACAATAACAACTACTCATCGAAATCATAATAACAAGGACCCTGATGGCGAAAGAGAAAGGCAAAAGTTGGACCATGAAGAAGCTATAAGGGATTACCTGAATAATCAAAGGGCTTCTCGTGAGCCACACAGTAGTAAAGCGGATGATGAATCTAGTAACGCAGATCAATCTGGTGGTTCTATAGTTTCAGGGGTTAATTCACTGAACCAGTCATCCCGACCATACTCAAATGCATCCAATGAGGCCGGTGAAGGCTCGTCCACACCCGATAACATCAATAATCGACCTCGAAAGAGTAGTTTGGAAGATCACCAATCCGGTTTCCGAGGAGATCCCAAGTTTCTATTCAATCAGCCCAGAAATTCTTCCATGTATCAATATCCAAACAATGAGTTTATTAGTTTATCGAGGTACCAAGATTTGGTGGCTTATACCCAATCATTAGAAGAGAGTTTAAGTAAGATTAACACAAGAATTCAAAATCTTGAAGATGACAGTGCTGATAGCAAAATCGAACGTGAAAGAAGTAAGCAAGCGACTGAAGAACGGTATAGGCGTAAGCGTCAAAAGAAATCTAAACACCATCATCATCTAGCTAAGCGAACTGAAAATGATTTGGCTGACAATACTACTCAAGACTTCCAAAGTAATTCTGATGACATGCAACGTCGCTATTGATAAAGTACTTTTAGTTGAAGAAAAAGTTGAAAAGAAGAAAGAACAAAAAAACAAAAAACAAAAAAAAAAACAAGATTACGTCCCTTTACGAAACTAGCATTAATGTCCTTAATTTTTTGTATATATAGATCAAGACCAAGGAAGACCAAAGAAACAGATGTCATTCGGAAGTAGTACCAGACAGCCATGGCATATTAGGGTGATGCCATTTTATGACCTGAACTTGGTTATTTATTAGGGTGACTTCTTTTTACTGGACGGCTTTACTTATTTCGTTGCACTCGTTTTCAAGTCTCTGTTTATATGGTTCTAGCTGTTTCATAAATGTATTTTTAGCTTAATATATTGTTTTCTATAGCCTTGACGGTTTGTGCTGCAAAAAACTTAAATGATCCAATGGGACCGGGCACGACCAGATCAAATGATTACAAAAAAAGCGATAAGGATATATTTAATTAACAAGGGGTTAAGGAGAGTACCAGTACATTATTCCTTAATACTTACTACTATTACAGTTAGTACAACCTGTCTTATTACTTCCGAGGTCTATAAGCTCGATTGTCCGACTATTTGGGATTTTATCCTTGTATTAACCGTTCTAAACCCCCCTGAAATCAGGAAAAGCTATAGATAAAGAATTAGGTCTTAAACCACAAAATGATTAGAACCAGTGACGAAGATTGGTCAATTATTTCATCATCATCGGATTTTGATGAAGAAAGGTCGACCACCAGTTCAAATGATGGGGGCCAACCCGATGTAAACCTGGAAGGAAATACAGGTAATCAGGTGATTGATACCACCCAAGCTGACGATACCCAGGAGGGAGAAATGCTGCAAATGACCTGCTCTGACATGACAGACAAGGCTAATTTGCAGTCTGAGGTGATGGAGGAATTTGGTGGTGGAAATGGTGGTGCAAACGGTGGTGGCAATTCCCCTATATTCCCCCACCTAACTGCTTCGCCTGAACAAGCACAAAAGCCAGTTGATTTAAACCAGGAAGCAGGTTCTTTGGCCCAAAAATCGGCTGATTCGAATCAGAAACCGGTTGCCAGGATTATCAACTTTTATGAGAATTTGTCTCAAAATACCATAAGGCTACACCAATCAATCAAGTACCAAAGTGATCAGTTATATCGGAATGTTGCTAGAAACAAATTGATGGTACTCAACAGGTACATTCAATCAAATGATGTCAAAGGAGATGAAGATGTAGAAACCACTGAAGGTATTGAAGGAACTAAAGATATTGAGAGGATTGCAAATACTGTAAATGAATTGGATGGTGACGCGGGTGACACTCCAAGGGAAGGACTTGTTCAAGTCCATAATGATAAGCTCTCTCCAGAAACATCTCTGGTAAGTAGTCTGGAAGACCAATGGGACTCTAATGATGTTGCAGATGCTGTTTCAATGTTATCCAAATGGACTGTGAATACAGTGACTCAGTACAAGGATGCTACAGTTTATAACTTTCAGACATGTGTTCATGACTCGATTAATTGGCTTGACAATAACTCCGAAAACTTGCTCTATTTCATAGGTACACTTGTGACATTAACGTCAGTTTCATACTACATATATGTGGTGGTTATGGTTACACCTAAACCTAAAACTTTGACAGAATCTTTTTCCGAGAATTTAATGTCCAATTCAAAGAACATTTGGAACAGAGTCTTGTATGAGGAGTCTTCTTCTGGATGGTTCTTTAAATCTTCAAAGAAAGAGTTTAGAGTGACCAAATTAAGTCAAAGATTGAGTCAGCAAACCAATGATATGTTGAATCAATTCTATATGGATTTGATGATTGGTTATTCTTACATGAAGCAAAACCTTATTGGCTATTATGCTGCAGTATCCGTGACCTATCAGAAGCAATTGAACCTGGTGATTATTAATACTCGTAGGGTTATTGATGGTGAGATGGTGTTGTTCAAGCAAGCTTGGCACAAATACTATCCCTCTATAAGTCAAGAGATGTTTACCGGCTTCAAAACTTTAAAAATCACTGGAATAAAAGGATTTGAAAAGCTTATTAATAAAGTATCTGCTGCTACAGCTGGTATACCCAGACCAGCTGATATGTGTCAAGCTTTACCCAAGAGTTACTCCTGCCACTCCGCAATGCTTGAACAATCATTTGGTCGGGCAATGGAATTCACGAAGACCCATATTGGCATATCAAGTGAGATCTCCAGTAGCTTAATTTCCACGTTTTCTAACAATGTCAAGACAACTTCTAGTTCTATGTTGGAGAATATGATCTATTTACGGGGCAAGGTGTATGAACGAATCTATGAGATAGTTAGTTACTTTTAGCTGGTTAAATCGGGTGTTTGGGTTATAGAGGTATTTATGGTTATCCTTATGGTTGGTTCTATGGTTATGGTTAATGGCTCATGGTTGAAAATTGCTGGTTGTTCCTAGGTTCTGGTGAGTATATCTTATTTTGGTTTTTGTTTTTATCCCTTTTTATTTGTTTTGTTTTATTTGTTTTCCTCTTCCTCACCAATGTTGGTTTGTTGTTTTTGTCTCTGTTTTGTTGTGTAATACTTCACCTTTTATGATATCTAGATATAATAAATGAATGTACTCTATTAGTAGTTGCAACACGCTGGTAGCGTGCACGACCAAGGTGTTGTTGAACCAGTGCGACATTGAACTGTTCAACGTTGAAATTTTAAAGGCATATAATAGTGGATTGTAATATCACAATATGGGTATGTATAGCTGCAGAAGATCTCAAATGAGTCGTAGTACTTGACTAACATTTTCTATAGGTATTCCTAAATTCTTCAGATTTATTTCGGAAAGATGGCCGTTGATCTCTCAGTTGATTGATGGGAGTCAAATCCCGGAATTCGATAATTTATACTTGGATATGAATTCCATCTTACACACTTGTACCCATTCCAACGATGATACATTGACTAGAATGAGTGATGACCAAATGTATGCTGCCATTTTCCAATATATCGAGCATTTATTTGAAATTATTAAGCCCAAGGAGACCTTTTATATGGCTATTGATGGAGTTGCCCCACGGGCTAAAATGAACCAACAAAGAGCTAGAAGATTTAGAACTGCTTACGAAGCAGAAGAGAATCTTAAGAAGGCTATTGATCAAGGGTTAGAGATTCCAAAGGAAGATCCATTTGATTCAAATTCCATCACTCCTGGTACAGAATTTATGGCTAAATTGACTGATAATTTAAAGTATTTCATCCACAAAAAAATCTCGGAGGATTCAAACTGGAGCAACGTCAAGATCATTTTATCGGGGCATGAAGTACCTGGGGAAGGGGAACATAAAATTATGGATTATATTAGAACCATGAAGAACCAACCTAATTATAATTCCAATTTAAGACATTGTATTTATGGGTTAGATGCAGATTTGATAATGTTGGGATTGGTCAGTCATGACCCCCATTTTGCTCTTTTAAGAGAAGAAGTAACTTTTGGTCCTAGATCCAAAGTTAAATCAACTGATTTGAATGATCAAAATTTTTATCTCTTGCATATCTCGTTATTGAGAGAATACTTATCATTGGAATTTCAAGACTTGGATTCTCAAATAAGTTTCGATTATAACTTTGACAAGATTTTGGATGATTTCATATTGATTATGTATGTTATTGGTAATGATTTCTTACCTAATTTGCCCGATTTGTTCATCAATAAAGGTGCTTTCCCCTTGTTAATTGAAACTTTCAAACAAAGTATGAAGGAGATGGATGGTTACTTGAATGAAAATGGTACTATAAATTTGAGGAGATTGAGGGTCTGGCTTAAATATTTGTCCGAATTTGAATTAGAAAACTTTGAAAAAGCTGATGTTGACGTTGATTGGTTTAACAAAAGATTGGAAGACATTTCCATTACCGGTGAAAGGAAAAGAGAAAAAACCGGTAAATTATTGATTTTAAAAGAGGAGAAAAAGCTTGTGGGTTATGTTAAACCTTGGTTAATGAGTTTGATAAATAATAGATTGCCTGAGTTGGTCAAACTAGAATCCGAAGGAAGTTTGAAGAATTTGTCTTTGAATTCATATCCAAAGGAGTTTATTCAAAAGCATTTTGAATTTATAAAGAAATTTTGTGAGGAACTTGGATTATTGATTGTTCATTCCCAATCGGATGATTCATATGCTCTTAAATTTGACTTGGATGGGATCAACCCTCAAGAAACTGAGGAAGAATTTGCTGAAAGGGTTAACTTAACGAAGAGAGTTTTTAAGGAATACCAGTCAGCCAGTTTGTTTGAAACCGAAGAGGTTGTTAAAGAATCCAAAGATATATATGACAAGAAGTTCATGGATTGGAAAGATAGTTACTATAAAGACAAGTTACATTTTTCCATTTATGACACTGATGAGATGATTAAGTTGACGAAACATTATGTTGAAGGGTTGCAGTGGGTTTTGTATTATTATTATAAGGGGTGTCCATCTTGGAACTGGTATTACAAATACCATTATTCTCCCAGAATTTCAGATATCTTAATTGGTTTGGATGATTATATTGCCAAAGAAGAAACGATCGAGTTTACTAAATCGAAACCTTTCAAACCTTTCGAGCAATTGATGGCAGTTTTACCTGCTAGATCGAAAAGTTTGATGCCTTTGGTATATAGAAGCTTAATGACTGATCCACAATCGCCAATCATTGATTTCTATCCTCATGAAGTTGATATTGATTTGAATGGTAAGACTGCTTCTTGGGAAGCAGTTGTGTTGTTAAGTTTTGTCGATGAAGAGAAGTTGTTAAATATTTTGAAACCAATCGAAGCCAAGTTAACGGCCACTGAAGTGAAAAGGAATAGCTTTGGTACAGATATTCAATTCATTTATAACCCACAATTTGATCAAATTTATCCATCTCCATTGCCAGGGTATTTCAATGAAATCGATCATGATAAATGTGTTGAAGAACCATTTGTGTTACCTCCAGTTCAAGGAGAGGTCAAGATTGAATTACCACAAGATGCTAAAGTCGGAAAAGAATTGTTGGCAGGTTTCCCCACCCTTACCACCTTACCATTTGAAAGCGAATTGGTATTAAATGAAACTAGGGTTTTCCAAAGTGGTAGTAGATCTGAATCAATGGTTTTGTCCTTGAGAAACATTTGGGAAGATTATTCTACAAAGCAATTTCTGGAAAAATTTTTAGGTGAATTGGTCTATAGTAGATGGCCTTATCTAAGAGAATCCAAAATTCTTGAAATTAATGATGGTGAACATAGATACGAATTTCAAAATGGAAAGAAGTATACTTACGAGTTAAACCCTGCTGAACAGAATGACTATAAAAAGACTATCACTACCATCAACTATAACTATTTGAAAACAAAAGCGATCGACATTAAAAGCACTGCTTACGTCAGAGTGGTACCAGTGAATGGGTTAATTCGTGACAAACAAGGAGCTTACGTCAAGACTTTCAGTAAGGTGGATGAAATATATCCAATTGATTTGATTGTGGAAGAAGTTGTTAATCAAGATGAAAGATACATTCCAAGACCACCTAAGCCTATTGATGAAGAATTCCCATTTAATTCCCAAGCCATTTTCTTAGGAGCCTTTGGATATGGATCTCCTAGTTTGATTGTGGGTTATAGCCCTGATAACATGAAGCTCAATATTAAGGTTCATAAAATTGCTTTAGAAGATGATATTTACATTGGTAAAAAACGTCAAGAAATTGAAAAGAAGGAAATCAAGTATTATCCATCTTTTGAAATTTGTAAACAAATTAAAATCAGTCCATTATTCTTAAGTAGAATCACAAGTGGATTTATGGTTGAAGATGATGTGGGACCTCAGAAAAGAAAGGTAAACATTGGATTAGAATTGAAGTTTGAGGGAAAGAGATTGAAGGTTTTAGGATATACTGAAAAAACTGGAAACTACTGGCAATATAGTCCATGGGCCATTAAATTAATCACTGATTATAAAGAAAAATTCCCTGAAATTTTCAAGAAAATCATGAATGTTGATGGTAAAGGGATTCCAAAATTGAGTGACTTGAAGATTTCTGTTGAACAAATCAACAAATTAAGAGATTGGTTGAAGGAGATCAAATCTAGCTTACTCCAGGTAAATTTAGAATCGGAATCATTGACTAAGTTTAGTTTTGCAGCCATTGAGAAAGAATTAATCGACTCGATTAATAGTGGTAAAGGTAATAAGTTTAGTAACAAAGATATTAAAGGAGTACCAAAGGAAGCCATTTTAAGACCTAATGAAAGTTACCAATTATTGAACACTCAACATTTTGAATTGGGTGATCGTGTTGTATATGTACAAGATTTTGGGAAGGTTCCTTACTTATCTAAAGGGACTGTGGTGTCAATTAATCCAATTGGTACCAAGATTGAATTAGGAATTATATTTGATTATCCATTAATGAGTGGGAATACTATGAACGGGAAATTGAAGACTAATAGAGGATTGATTATTGAATCATCTTTTGTTTTGAATTTGACCAATAAACAAATAATTTATCATTCAAAGGCTTCTAAAAATAAACCAGTGGTTAACAATTCCAATAAGATGATTAATAAGATTAATCAGTTACATTCTAATAATGAAATCAACAATTCTCATAAACATGAGATCTTGAATTTGATTAATTCAAAGGTTAAGCCAAGTGAAATAAAAGAAGACGGTGACTCAAATACCCAAGCTATTAAGAAGATTTATGGACAAATATTCAACAATATCATGAACGAAGGAGCCAATGGAGGCCCTGTACCCCCTAATGGAATGGCCAGTCCAGGGATGCCATTACCCCCAATGGGTCCAAATGGTATGCCAGTTGCTCCTAATGGTATGGGAATGCCAATGCCAATGCCAATGCAAGTACCAAGTGTTCCTGGTGTACCAATTCCACCACAATTTCAACAACAATTCCCTGGGGGTGCCGCCCCAGAAGTACCTGCTAATGGATCCAATGGAAGCACTCCAAGTGGAAGAGGTAGAGGTGGTGCAAGAGGCAGAGGTGGTGACAGAGGTAGAGGTGGTGCTACCAGAGGTGGTACAAGAGGTAGAGGAAGTGACAGGGGAAGAGGAAGAGGTAGAGGTAGAGGTAGAGGTGACTCGAAAGGGAAAAGTGAGTGATGTAAAGTTCATGTATTCTAAATTATTCTAAGCTAGTTGTAGTTGTATAGGAATTATTAAATGTAAAATGCCCTTCCACTAGAAGTCCGAAATATGCGATTTTGACATTTTTCGAATTTTGATATCTACATGTTGATATATTAATTTATACATGGCATAAGTGACTATTTACAGGGTTCTGTCATTATGAAGAACAGTACCAAGAGTAAAGGATATCAAGAAGAAGCACCAGGTGGAGCACTGTCAGGAGCAGCAGCACTGTCAGGAGCAGCACCACCACCAGCACCACCAGCACCAGCAGAACTCTCCAGGCTCTGCTTATTCTTTTGGCTCCTGCTCTTTTCGTTCCTCTCGGGTAGATTAACCAACCCCAAACTATCCCAGTCCGAGTTATCCATTAACTGGTTATCCATCCGACATTTTAAATAACTCTTTGCTAAGATTCTACAATTTGGAGAGTTTTGGTTGCTGGTAAGCTTCAAACATTGGAGGTAACTATTCATTTGAGCAGTACATTCACCATAATGATCCAACGGAAAAGACCCTCTTTCTGGAGGAGTGGGAGTCCAGGTTCTAAAGCTTCCACCAGGGGCACCACTAGCCATTATACTATAATAAAGATGGAGTGATGAAAATGTTCCCAGAGATGGATATGTCGTTGTGTCGCGGAGCTGGGTCGCGGGTACACCGTGTGTACTACCGTCGCACCACCGCCGCCGGTAGGCCCTCGTCGGTGTTGGTGCCACATCGCCAGCGCCCTCGTACCCCACCAATATTCCTAGAACAACCGATCCAACGGCCATTACCCCTCATGTGGCCCTTGCACGTCAGAAAGCCTCTAACACCAACTGGCTGGAGACATTAGTCTAGGGCCCCAGGATATAAGTCCTTTAGCCCTAGGACCTTCTACAACCTCCTGAAACCACTTATCATACCTGTAGTCCCCGAAGTCTGTCGGGGCCCACTCTCGTTTTCATCACCAGCTCGATGATTCAATAGTCACAAGAGTCATAATCATCCCGCTTTCGGGTGAATGGAAGCCTCGAAAAATTCCCTCTTCACATTAACTGCATCAACCCCAAAGACCATACCCTACAGCACAGGTCTACAGAGGATCCATACACTAGTAAAGGAGTCAGAAAGGTTATATAGCGACTACAGACAGTACATAGAAGTAACATATCAACCAACAAACCGACCGAAAATATTGCAACCCCAGGTATTCGAATGGTGGAGTAAGGAGGATCTAATTGGCTGTTTAGGCGAAGTTTGGCGTTCAATAATCCGAACCCTCACGAGTATAAATAATCAAAGACACCCACATTTTTTCTTGAAATCAAATTTCAAGGCCATAGTGGTATTAGATTTAACCAGTGTTTTGTAACACTTGATTGTATAATTGTTATTGTGCTTGCACAGACCTGTCGGTTGTAAGGAATACTAGTTTCTGTCACCGAAATATTCAACAACTTTAAATCTTTGGTTGACGTCACCGGGTTTCACTTTTAATTGAACTGGTGGTGATCTTATAAAGAGCTTATAAGGGAGACCTAGATTACAAGAGTGATATTATTTGTGCTGTGATATAGTTTTTACTATATTTAAATCCTATCATTTTGATATTTGTTTGTGTTAATCCCCATTGGTGGAACTGAACAGAATATAAAAGACATTGTCGCGCCCCCCCCGCTAACCATAATATCCTATAGATTGCAAAAATGTCGGACCTTAAGGCTAAAGAGATATTTCATCAATTTGCAACTGAAAATTCTAGTACTAAGGAAAAGTATTTATCTTTACCTCAATTTACTACTATTTTATCACCATTTCCAACCGATATTCCCAAACAATCTTATTCGGTACTTTATTTATTGGCTGATACTAATAATAAAGGTTATGTTAATGAACAAGACTTTGTTAAATTTATTAATACTTTGAATGAAACTGATGGTGAATTCAAGTTAATTTATAATTTATTATCTGATTTCAAATCTTCAATTAATTATAATGATTGTTTAAATATATTAAATCAATTAAATAAAGCCATTGATCCTAGTTATCAACAAAAGAAATTTAAAATTAATTGGTTTTATTTTAATAAATTCTTTGAACCTTCGGGTAAAATCACTTATAATGATTTCATTACTTTAATTAATAATTTGCCTTTAACAAAGTTGATTGGTTCTTTTGATATTACTGCTAAAAATGGGGTGGTAAGTTCTAATGATTTAATTTCTTTATTAACTCAAAATTTAAATCATAAATTATCAAAAGATTTGAAAAATAATTTATCTGCTTTACCCGAATTTTTTAATAAATCAACCTTTACTTTTTCTGATGTATTATTTATATATAATTGTTTTGGTAAAATCGATCTTATCAATGAGGTTATTGCCAATACTCCTGCTAATAATTCCAAAGAAAAGAATGATATTTTGATCAATAAAACTGCTTTGTATAATCATATGAAAGATCCTTTATTGAAATCTTCTAATTTCAAACCAGTTTCGATTAATGAATTGAATTTATTATTCTATTTAATTAATAAGAATGAAGAAACTGTTTCTAGAAGAGATTTAATTAATTTTTTGAATCCTAATTATAACAATAATATTAATACTTTATATTCAATTTTTGAACATCCCGCTGCTGTTCCTTTGCAAAAGGATAACTTTTCATTATGGCCCATCTTTGACTCCCTTTATTCGTTCTTTTTAGGTTCAATTGCTGGATGTATTGGTGCTACTGTGGTGTACCCAATTGATTTGGTCAAAACCAGAATGCAAGCCCAAAAACATAAAGCTTTATATGATAATTCCCTTGATTGTTTCAAAAAGATTGTTAAAAATGAAGGATTAAAGGGGTTATATTCAGGTTTAGCCGCTCAATTGGTTGGTGTTGCTCCTGAAAAAGCCATTAAATTAACTGTTAATGATTTAGTGAGAGGTATTGGTACTGATGATTTTGGTAAAATTACTATGGGATGGGAGATTGCTGCTGGTTCATCTGCTGGTGCTTGTCAAGTTATCTTTACTAATCCTTTGGAAATTGTTAAAATTAGATTACAAATGCAAGGTGGTCAAAAGAATAAGGTTTTAAAACCAGGTGAAATTCCTCATAAGCAATTATCTGCTGGTCAAATTATCAAACAGTTAGGTGTTAAAGGGTTATACAAAGGGGCTTCGGCTTGTTTATTAAGAGATGTTCCATTTTCTGCCATTTATTTCCCTACTTATGCTAACATTAAAAAGTATGTTTTCAATTTTGATCCAGATGATGTTAATAAGAAACATAATTTGAACACTTTTGAATTATTAATCAGTGGGGCAATGGCAGGGGCACCTGCTGCTTTCTTTACTACTCCAGCAGATGTCATTAAAACTAGATTACAAGTTGAACGTAAAACTGGAGATATCAAGTATAATGGGATTGCTCATGCCTTCACTACCATTTTGAAGCAGGAAGGAGTTGGTGCTTTCTTTAAGGGATCATTAGCCAGAGTATTTAGATCATCTCCACAATTCGGATTTACTTTGGCTTCGTATGAATTATTACAAAAATTATTCCCATTAAATCCTCCAAATACGAAATCGTCAAATTTTAAAACAATTACTGGGTATCCAGGAGTTTACAGTTTGACAAATGATCAAGTTTATAACAATGAAACTGGAAGAATCATGTATTTGAACCAAGGTAGTTTGTTAAGATCAAATGGACTCATTAGTGAAACTAACAATGATTATAATAACGAATTGGTTAAGATTCCTACTGATTACGTTTACAAATCTCAAGATGCTATAAAGATTTTATTTGACATCGATTATAAATTCGGTAACTTCAACTATCAAAGCTATTTGAACTTTATTGGTAAATAAGATGGTTAAGTTTTTATTATTTGACATAGAACTATAGAAAGGATAGACTTAAAAAAGAAAAAAAGATAAAACGAAAGAAAATAATGTCATTGTAAGCTAGTTCAAGGTTTAACGAAGTCTCATAAAATCACCGTCAAGGTTCATTACTGCTTTTTTTTTTTCCTCCATTTGTATAACCACCTTACAAAATAGAAAGACCAAGAATCTGTTACTTGTAATTTTAACGTGTGCCATCTATAGTTGATAGTTTTCTTTATTTATGGTTTGATTTAGTTCTAGAATACTGGCTATATTGTAAGATCTCTTTAAGACAGATTTCTTGATTTACGATGTGCGGAATTCAGATTTGGAAGGTGTATTCCTTAAAGGGTTTAGAAAGTGATTTCGCAGCTTGCAATTTACGAGTTACTTTTTTGGGAGGAAGAATCTTGATTTTTACAGGTTAGCATCCAGATGTTAGTCTGTAGTAAATAGCAGTAAAAAAATATGTATTAATAGCTAAAAATGAAATGAAAAAGCCATGCATAAACATAAGGAGCTAGCTTCCTAGACCTGGAATACATTAAAGTAGTTGGTATTATCGGCATTTTTAAAGCTTATGAGTAAATAATTCTCTGATAACCGCATTAATCCATTAATCTTTTGATTGACTTGATTTAGAATCACTTGTTTAGTGGTGAAATTATTTAGATTTAGGATTAGTAATGTATTATTTGACTGGTTAAGTATTATGTTGTTTTTAAGGGTGATGATTGAAAATTGATTTATTAGGTTATCGTTGATGATATCATGGTCAACTAATGACTCAAATTGATTATCATTAGTAGCAAAGTTGACGACATAGATTTTCTTGTAGCTTATGACCACAATTTTGAAGTTGGTTAGAACCTTAAATATTCTAAAATTTTTAATAATTTCTGAAAAGTTGTAACTGAATTTCTCTTGTGTAATTAAATTGAGGATAATCAAGGTTTTAAATCCACAGATGAATAAATAGTTATCAATTTTATTAATTTGCGACACCTTGCCCAACTTCATTGATCTGGAGAATTTGAATTTTATTAGGTCATCTTGGAACTTTAATCCGCTCAGGTCATAGTGAAATTTGATTAGGTAGATGTTTCCTAAATTGGTCCCTAAGATTAAAAAATTGTCAATGAATTTACTGAATGTTATAAAAAACCGTTTATGTGCTTTTAAACTTACCTGATTGTAGCCGTAGCGGTCTTGATCAACATTTTCAATGACATTCATCCCGAACAAGTGGTGGAGATCTTTTTTAATTTCCCCATCAGGTAAGTTATTGACAAACAAGAATAATATACTCAGCCTATCCGAGCGAACCAATTGATTATTCACTTTCGTAACCACGTTCAATCGAACAAAATTTTGATAAATTTGAGGATTATCTAAATCGCTTTCACTAATACAATTATAAAATATCAAATCCTGATAACCACTTAGAGTCAAATACTCAAATGGCAACAAAAACGTATAGGTTAGGGTCATGACATTAAGGTTTATATCGAAATCATCATGGAAGTTATATATAGCATCTTTCAGGTCAAGATTTTTAGTATGAAGATTATCCAACATCTTGGTAGCATTTAGCATTTTGAGATCTCGGTATTGGTCAGTGATGACGATATAAATCTCATTCTTTATGATAACCTTTTCCCATATCTTTGTTTCCAAACCTCCGTGGTACACCCAGTTAATCATACGCATATGTCCAAATCGTTCAAACTCTATCAATGTATGATTAGACCTTGTAAGCCCAAGTCTTACATTACCCAATGAGCATTTCAAGTATAACAATTTGAATTTGATGGACTGGTTTTTCGACTTTAATTGCTGGGAATGGCCAAAATTGGTATCGGTAGCATCTGTCATGGGATATTCATCACCAGGAGTGTCATCCATCGTCTGTTCCTTATCAATCATAGGAATAATATTAAGATCGTTATCGTTATATGGTTGGTTTTTTTGAGCTTGTTGGTGTAAAACTTTTTGTCGTTCACGTCGAGCCACCTCCCCGTTGTGGTATGATGAATTCACGGCTCCGTTGGTGATTTTAAAGTACCGTTTCCTGGCCTCGTCGTAGTAGTATCCAGGGATATTCATGGTTGTGGTGTATTTTTGTATGTTCGCGTTGTTCCCCATATTACTAGCCTGCAGATGTTGTAGCTAGAGAGAGTGGTGCTAGGACAGTGGTGCTAGGACAAAGGCAATACTAAGGATTGAAGGGTGCTAGCAATGTTGGTAGAGGTGCCAGGAACACTAGTAAATGTATCCCGTAACATGGTATTCATTATACTACTCACTCGTCTACATGGGCCCATTCCTATATAACATCTATATATCTTCTAATTCATAATCCTCTACCTTCTTCTTTTCATACTTCACATTATCCCTTCTTTTCATTAACAACTTTTCAAATCCATTGGACCGGTCAATCCCATCCCACAATACTCCTGCTTTAATACCAAACCTATTTGGAACATTGATTCCTTTATTGTAAGTTAACCTGTCTTGGTTGGCTACTCTTCCTCTCATGGGGTCGTCCACAATTGTTCGAGACTTTAATGCTTCATTATATCTTTCATCATCCCTGCCAGCAGTGAATGATCCAACAGGCTTTCTATGCTCCTCAGAAGCTGGCTGGTTGAGGATGATGTTTTCTGATGGTTGATTATTTGACTTCAGTTTAGAGGCTTTCATCTGACTTATATCCACCACTTTCCCTGTAAGATCTCTATATACTGTTTTCTGGGGAGGCTCTTGTGGGCTAGCGTTTGAGACTGCCGGCATTTTGTCATCCTGTGTGGGTTTATCAATGACTTTGTCAGGGACATTTTGATGATGATTCAGGTCATCATTGGCTCCATCTATTCGTTTAAAGCCCTTGAAGTTGCTATCAATTTTTTGTTCAGGCGACTCTTGGATAGAATCATCAGTGACTACAACGTTTGATGATTTCTTTTTGGACTTTTTGGGTTTGCTGGTGTACTTGGATAAATATGCTTGCATTCGTTATCAGCAGTGAAACTTGAAAATTTCATGCCCGCGATGAGCTGCAAATGTCCGTAAATAGACAGTGCTGTTTCTATATTACTATACATTTATGTAGACTTATATTTGTTCAACTCATTATGTAATTGAGCCAAATTATCACATAGCTCCATGAACAAATTGAACTGGATTTTGATGGTTTCAAAAATGTTCAAGAAATTACCAAATCCTTGGTTACAACTTATTTCTAAATTCTGTAAAATCATATTGAACTCCTTAATGAGATCTTCGTAGTTATTTATTATTGAATGATATTGCTTTATCTTTTTAACAAAAAATTCATTCAATTGAAATGATGATGACAATTTGGTTCCGGGAATGGATAATTGTAAAATTAACTGCAACATCTTATTGATATCTTCAGTCAATTCATTATTTAATTCCTTCAAGTTCATAAGATTCTGAGAATCAAACTTCAATGCCTGCTTGGTGGATTTCAATTTAATATATAAGTAGTTGATATCTTTAGGAATAGTTTTAATTAATTCATCATGTTGTTTAAGGTTATTTTGTAGATTAGTGGCAATGAGCTGCTGTTGATTTATATACTTGTCAAAGTCCTGTAATTCTTGCTTGATGTTATCTGGCAAGTCACCTACTCGGGTCATGGCGTTGATAGGTATCTGATTATTGGGGTTGAATAAGGAATTGTTGTTTACCATGTTATTGTTTGCCATGTTATTATTATTACCGAAAAGTCCCCCTCCGGCATTATTGGTGGTATTATTAGACCCAAAGAGGCCTCCACCAGTATTGTTGGTGTTATTATTGTTGTTTCCAAATAAACCACCACCAGTACTGGAAGAATTGTTATTGTTGTTTCCAAACAATCCACCACCTCCAGTGTTGCTCTGATTACCACCACTACCAAATAATCCACCAGATTGTCCTGGAGGCTTGGACCCAAACAATCCTCCTCCTTGAGTATTAGAAGTATTAGAGGATCCAAAAAGTCCACCCCCGGAACTTCCAGCATTATTTGTATTATTAGATCCAAAGAGTCCCCCTCCAGTATTACCAGTATTACCAGTATTACCACCAGCATTAGAACCAAATAGACCTCCACCACCTCCGGTGTTATTAGTATTATTATTGTTAGCTCCAAAGAGTCCACCACCGGTGGTTCCACCAGTGTTTCCCCCAGCATTGGTGTTACTGCTTCCAAAAAGTCCACCAGTGTTTCCAGTGCTTCCAGCATTATTGGTACTAGATCCGAATAATCCACCACCGGTGTTCCCAGTGTTCATTGAATTATTGGCACCAGACCCAAATAACCCACCACCAGCTCCTCCGGTACTAGGAGCACCACCACCACCAAAGAGCCCACCAGGCTTTGTCTGAGAATTGGTGTTGTTAGAATTATTCCCAAAGAGTCCACCAGCTCCTCCACTTCCAGCTCCTGAGGCTCCTGTATTTCCTCCAAACAAATTACTGTTGGCAGGTTTATTACCAAACATTCCTCCTCCGGTGTTTGATTGATTGTTATTACCAAATAAACCACCAGCACCACCACCACCACTGGATTGGTTATTGTTACCAAATAATCCTCCTGATTGACCAGGTGGTTTACTGCCGAACAATCCACCACCAGCACCACTAGCACCGCTAGCACCGCCAGTACCACCTGCATTAGCACCCCCAAACATGCCTCCTTGGTTCGTTGTTGTAGACCCAAACATGCTGTTGTGTTGAAGTTGATTAGTTGAAAAATGTTTCTGCTGCGATGAAAATGTTGATGCGCTCCAGCATTGTTTTTATTTTACAACCATTAAAGCGACACGGCTACCAGGGCCATTACACGGGAAATACTCACCATTGACAGCACTACAAGTGTTAATACTTAACCCACACGCTCCTATATACACGACCACAACATGCAGCAAGACCAGAGCGAGTTTAAAGACTTATTGAATGAATTGGACCTGAAATATGGCGACCTCCAGGCAGAGAATCACCGGTTGAGACAGAGACTTCAGCAACAACGCAAAGATTATGAAAAGGTATTGGTTGATACCAAGAGATCCTATAAGATTCAGCACAAGAAATACATCCAGAAGTACTTAGTAAAGATCCAAGAGCTTAGCCAAAAGTTACAACAGGCCGAACAAGGGAAGGGCACACAAGTAAGTGCCAGAGGAGTGATGCAGCCGAAACCTGATAGTCAATTGAACTCGGAAGCGATCAGAAAGCATAATAAGAGCATCAAGGAGATTCAGACCATACAGGATAGGGAGAAGCCTATGGGACCTCCAAGAGGAAGTACAGATCAAGTACAAGTACAAGTACAAGGTCAAAATACGTCACCTGCAGCAGAACCAGAGGATGAAGAAGACTTTGTTCCCACACAATATTCATCCGATACACAAGATAGTTTTGGGGGACTAGACAAGATGACCCCGTTGTATCAACGACAATGGTTAAATGAATATTACACCAACAAGTTTCATCAAGATCCCCAGTTTAGGATTGATTTATCAACCAATCCCATCACCAGAACCAAATGGCTTGTATCAGATTTTAAGCATGTAGAATCCACTGACGAGACTCCCCCATTCTTTTTCTTCAAGGACAATACTTCACAGGAAGAGCATATCAAACAGGAATACTACTTGAACAATCAGATGAACCTTGTGCAAAAATGTTATCAACAGGTACTAAATGGGGACAATGAGTTCTGCTATGATATTCTAAATCAATATGTAAACACGAATCGATATTACCTATAACTGCAACTGTGTTAGTAAGCTATAACTACATTACAATTGCAATAGCACCTTCAAGTGCACCTGCAACCTCAAGCAATAGTTATCAGGGCAAAATTTGTCCATAACCTGTTGGTTAAATACAAAAATCGGGACTGGAAAATTTAACAATACCGTAACTGCTAAAAATAAGGAACAATAGAGAAAAATAAGTCCCACATACCAGGAAACCTCCAATCTACACTACCAGCAAAAGTTTATTGCATCTGAAACCCCAAGGTATTTTTTGTGTTCGTACAGCCTTGTAGCATGATAACCCGTAAAAAGGGGTCGATTACAACCCGTACCACCAGATATGGTGGGGCCCGGTCCTGTTGACCGAGTAACCAACTTCATCGCCGGAATTGAGCGATGGTTAAGGTTTTATTTGGGTGTGGTTGTTACGCAACAAGAACGGCACAAAAGGGGACATATATATATCGGTTTAATAATTTGTTTGTTTTAGGTAATATCCCTGGCAAACGGTTATAAAACAAATAGATACAATAATAAAGGAACAAGCAACAACGGGACATGACAAACAGCACAAAACAAAAAAAAAAAAAAAAAAAAAAAAAAAAAAAAAAAAAAAAAAAAAAAAAAAAAAAAAAAAAAAAAAAAAAAAAAAAAAAAAAAAAAAAAAAAAAAAAA
>JAJMLF010000019.1:0-91832 GCA_030569555.1 Yamadazyma oceani | reverse complement strand
CATGAAAAGGTAGACCAGATCAGCATGAGCACGCATTAGATACAGAGCCAAAGGGACTACTGGGTATGCCTGAGCCGGGGTTGCAACTTTCTGATCTAACGACACCAAAGCAAAATTGATAGGCTATTAACTAAAAACAGCAACGGATTACGTAAACATATGGAGAATTATTGTCCATAAGCCTGTCATAAACAGGGTAAGGGATATTGAGCATTATCAGAGATGGCAATGTTGGCAATACGAGCTCAAGACTATTGGGATTGTCGTGGTGTTGTGCGGTGTGTGTATACCTACGCACGCCTTACAGGGACTGGTTAACCAGAGAATCCGGAATAGCCTGGTTAAAGTTTTACCCAAAAGCAAGAATTGCACTAAAAATCATTTTTTACACACCTCAAATCAGGAAAGGAGTTGGCAGTGATAACAGAGGGTTATTAATAGGACTTTTACAGGTTAACCCGATTGGGTAATGGTTGGTTTTGGGAATTGGTATGATCTAGTAGATCGGATGTCCTTTTAATTCCCTTGTAACATGTTGGATAATGCATTAACGGGTGGGTTGGTACACATATCGTTACATGTCTCTTCCCCCCTTTTATTTCATCAAGTTTTTACCACACGGTTTGGGGAGGTTTGAGAGGTTTACAGGTTAGCTCTGAATCTAGATTTTTTTTTTCTCATGTTGCAGGCTGAGGGATCCGTTAACTATGGTGTTTGTTTCACAGAAACCGTCATAATTTTTCAACTCGTGTAAAGAAGAAAATTGGAGCATACACCTTTCTTAATTTGACGAAGGTATTTATAAACTTTGGAATCCAATTAATTTTTTTTTCTCTCTTTTGTAAAGTTCTAGTTGCAAGTATTGGAACATTATTTCTTCAAAGTAATGAGATATTTGTAAAAATAATGGATCATATACAAATTTATCCCGATACTGGAGCTGACAGATTAACCAATGAGTTTGGCTATCACCAAAAGGTGAATTTTGATCAAACTTCCCCAGGCAATGTTGGTTCACCAATGAGTTCCCAACAACTTTCACCTCCCCAATTTGTTACTGATTCACCTTCAAGATTTGACAATCATCAACATCCTTCTAATATCCTGGCAACTAATGGGTCTGCTACACAAAACCACCATTCCCTCCCTCAAGTTGATAATGCCACTAAGAACATGAATAATTTTTCACCGGGGTGTGGTGGATCCAGTGGGGTCCGTGGTGTTGCCACTGGTGATAATGCTGACGGAATTATGATTGGTTCTGGTGTTATCAATAACGGGATAGCTTCTGGTGGTGCTACAAATGGTGGCATTAGTTCTACCTCCAGTACTGTTGGTGCTAATCCTGGTGGAGCAGGTTCGGAAGGTGTTGGTCGGTCCACGACCCACCATGGTGGTGATGGCAATACCAGTATTAACATTGATGCCAGTGGTAATTCAAGTATCAATGGAGGTATAGATGGTTCTGATGTCAATTCAAATCATCAGCAACAATTGTCAATTCATTCGGTCAATTCAATTATTGAACCTGTAACTCCCCCTTCGGCTTCTTCGGGATCTTCTAATGGTAATCAACTTTCTGTCAATCTGGAAATTGATAAAGATTACTTATTATCGGTTAGTAAAGTACCATTATCTCAATTGAAGTCGGATATTTTAAGGTTAGCTAAAGATCAATATGGTTGTAGATTTTTACAAAAGAGAATTGATGAGAATTTGATTGCTAATTATTCCGTCAGATATAACAATTTTGAAATCATTTTCCAGGAAACGTACATGAATTTGTATGAGTTGATTATTGATCCTTTTGGAAATTATTTGATTCAAAAGTTGATCAAGTATTGTTCAAATGAAAACTTGAATTTAATTTTGGAAATCTTGCAATCAAATTTGTTTCAAATATCTATTAATCAACATGGTACCAGAGCTTTACAAAAGGTTATTGAAAACTTGAATTCAAATTACCAGTTGGAATTGTTAACCAATGGCTTGAAACCTTTTATAATTGAGTTAATCAAAGATTTAAACGGTAATCATGTAATCCAAAAGATCTTGAATAAGTTTCAACCATTGCAATGTCAATTTATTTATGATTCAATTTTATCTGATTTATTCACGGTTGCTACTCATAAACATGGTTGTTGTGTGTTACAAAAATGTCTCAATCATGTAACTAATTACCAGTTGAATCAATTCATCAACGAGATTTTAAATGATTATAACTTCAATAAATTAATTAATGATCAATTTGGTAATTATGTATTGCAATATTTGATTTCCATAAATAATTATCAAATTCATTACAAATTTTATTTAAATCTTGTCAAGTTCAATTTGATCAACTTTTGTAATTTAAAGTTTTCCTCCAATGTTATAGAAAAGTTTATTAAAAATTGCTACAATAACGAATTTTCTAATAATGAAATTAACCTCAATTTCGTCAACTTGAAATTTGAGTTAATTTATCATATCTTGAAGAATCCAAATAATTTGAATAAGTTGATCAATGATCCTTTTGGTAATTATGTGATTCAAACCTTGATAGATAATGCTGTTAACCCTCATATTGATTATTTTTCTTTGAAACCAAAGAATTTATATTTATTGATTAATCCGTTACCGGTTAATAATGATCTTATCAAATTCGAAATTATCAATATCTACTTTCAAAACTGCAAGATTGTTAGTTCATTTGGTAAAAGAATCCAGCTGAAAATCTCACTTGTCATCAACAATCATACCAATCCTCAAGTTAACAATAATTCTTCAAGTAATCCTCATCCAAATTATCCCTCTCTGGGATTTAATTTTGCATCTAGTACAATGAGTACTTCCCCTAATGTCAATGCTAATGTCAATAATGTCAATAATGTCAATAATGCCTCAATGATGAATCCTTCGAATATGTCTACAAATAATTTTGGTCCTACTTACCCTATGCCATCCCATTCCCATTCTTATTCACATTCAAGCTCCAACTCCAACTCCAATATCAATCACTCAAGCTCCAACTCCATTAGTTCTATTAATTCAAGATCCAATTCTTACCCTAGTGTGCATTCCAGATCCAATTCATTACAATTACCCCAACATAACCCAAATTATGTGCTTGATAGTCAAATGTCCAACAACTTGTCACAGAATTTAAATAATTTGCATTTGAACAATTATTATATGAACTTGGGCAATCAAGTTCCAACTGGTGTAAATGGATCTAGTGCCACTACTGCTGGTACTATTGGTTCAACAGCTGGAGGCTCGGGTAATGCTGCTACAATTCCAACTGCTGGTTCTGGTACTGTAACCCCCAGTAATTCCATCACCCCAAATCAATCGATTACCTCTAACCCTAATTCTAATGGAAGTTCTAATTTCCCACTTACAAGTGTTAATGGATTTAACATGAATGGATCTGGTTTCAATGGAGGTGGTTTAAATGGTAACATGAATACTAATTTGGGCATGGGCCAAAATTTCTTGAAGACTCCGCAAGTATTTTCAAACGCTCCATTTAACGACTTTGTTCATGATTCAAATCAGAATATGAATTACTTTAGATAATCTGTAATTATTTTATGAATACTTTAGGAATCCCTAGGAATCTACTGTTTGGTTTATTTATTTTTGTTCTGGGTTATTACTACATATCTTTTTTTGGGAACAATTTGTTTTTTTTATCACCTATAAATAGATTTAAAGATTTGTAATGTTATGTGCTATTATTACCATAAATACTATATTATATACATAAATATAAGTTTATTATCATTAACGTTTTCTCTTTGCTCTATCCCATGCACTATTATTCTTTCTTTTTCGACTGGTTCCTTCATTGATATCTCTAGTATTATTAAACATCGACCAATCTTCTCCCCCAAAAGTGTTAACCAAATCTCTCCGTTTCTGGGATTTGTCCTTCTTGGTCATAGTATTTGGTAATCTAGTGAAGTTCTCTTCTTCATAACGTTGAACTTCTTGTTCACGCTTTCGTTCTTGACTAGTTTTAACACTTCTACCATGGTTAACAATATTAGCTCCAATGGATTTATCTTCCATAGGTAAATCACTCGACTCTCTCAAATACTCTTCCATACTCTGTAATTTTTGATTAGGTCTGGTGCTCTCTCGTTGAGTAGCGGTAGGTGGGGCCATGGCTGAGATCTTTGGAGGTTTATAGGTTTCAGAGCTGACAGGATCTTCAGAAGTTGATTTCGATGATTTCTTCATAGGTTTCTTAATTAAAGAAGAAGCATCAGGTCTATAGGACAATTCGTCTTCACTGGACTCTTCTGATTCTTCGCTAGAATCGCTAGATCCTCCTTCTCCTTCTTCTTCTTCTTCTTCTCCTCCTTCCCTCTCTTGCTGGCTACCTGCTTCACCTCTCCTGTTATACTCTTCCAGCATCTTACTATAGCTTCGAACCATCTTATCCAACTGGTATGTTAACTTCTTTTCTAAAGGCTTGACCCCTTTATCAAGGGTCACTCTTTGAGTTATAGCATTTTCAATGACACCTTCTCTTATGCTACTGGTTTTTTCTTGCTTCCCAGCTTTCATCCTTTCCAAATGAGTTAATATTACTAGCACAACATTGTGTATGTATGACAACATGGAGTTGTTCTTCAAGTCCAATAACGAAACGTTTTCTAGCTTTTTATCACTATCTGCCAACAATCCTTGTACAAAATCAGGATGGTCATCTCCTTGATCTAATAGTTTCATTATACCATCATTTGTCCCTTCAAGGGACTGCACCATCTGCTTCAATATATCATCAATCTTCATAATGCTTGTAAGGTGGTAGCACAATTTTTCACGATTCTCATCGCATCGCATCGCATCGCATTGCATCGCAGAAGAAAAAATTTATAACTGTATCCACTAACCACGTACTACACCATACAAACATGCCTCAAAACGAGTATATTGAACAGCATATAAAGAGAAATGGAAGAAGATTGGATTATGAAGAGAGAAAGAGAAAGAGACAGGCAAGAGAAAGTCACAGAGTTGCCAAAGATGCTCATAATTTAACCGGATGGAAAGGGAAACAATTTGCTAAGAAACGTCATAATGAAAAGGTTGCTATGAAGAAAAAGATCAAAGCTCATCAAGAATCCAAAGTTAAAGGTCCAAGTACTCCAGCTGATGAAAATGGAGAAGCTTTGCCAACCTATTTATTGGATCGTCAAACTGATAATTCTGCAAAAGCCATTTCATCTTCTATTAAGCAAAAACGGTTAGAAAAAGCTGATAAATTCAGTGTGCCATTACCCAAAGTTAAAGGAATTTCTGAAGATGAAACCTTTAAAGTGGTTAAAACTGGTAAGAGAAATAATAAAGCATGGAAAAGAATGATAACTAAACATACTTTTGTAGGTGAAGGATTCACCAGAAGACCAGTAAAACATGAAAGAATTATAAGACCTGCTGCTTTAAGACAGAAAAAGGCTAACGTTACACATCCTGAGTTAGGAGTAACTGTTTTCTTACCCATATTAGGAGTTAAAAAGAATCCTCAGTCTCCTACTTATACTCAATTAGGGGTATTAACTAAAGGTACTATTATTGAAGTTAATGTCTCGGAATTGGGATTGGTTACTGCTGGTGGTAAAGTTGTTTGGGGTAAATATGCACAAATTACAAACGAACCTGATAGAGATGGTTGTGTTAATGCCGTATTATTGGTATGAAATATTTTTACTATTATTTTTTATGATGACATTAGTTACGGGTTGAATTTATAAGTTTTTTTTCTTTTCTCTTGCTTTTATCTTTTATCGTTTTGTTTAGGCATTTCATTACAATAATATACAAAATGTTGATATTTAAAAATACATAAAGTAGAAGAATTGAAGGAGGACCAAATAGGATTTAATCTAGCAATTCCACATCAAACACATCTGAACACAATACATCTGTTTTACCTATTGACCTAAACCCACAATTTATAATTAATTTCCCATTTTCTCTAACGGGTTCCCACTGACTACTATACAATTTTGATCCTATCAAGAAACACAATCCACTGATATTTTGTTTGTTGGTGATCTTGGATAAGATTGAACAGTACTTCACTACTATATCATGAGGAGTAGCTTCATTGTCTAGTTCATATAATTTGTTGATTGAATGAGAATGATGCAGATTATCTTTCCTCAAGTTTGTTAAAAATTCTTGTCTAATTCTCAGTAAGTATTCGTATCCAGTTTCAGCACTTAGATCGGCCAACTTTTCATAATTCAACAGATAGATATCATTCAGAATCTCATTATATCTAATTGATTCAACTCCGGACGACAAGTATATATAACTCCACAATGTTTGCATCACTAAACTCATGGCGAATAACCCATCAAAATAATCTTTATTAGGATTCCAAACTTCTTCTCTGGGACTACCGTCCTCAGAATCTAATAATGTTTCCCAAAGATATATAAAACAATGAATTATACCTTTCAAATTGATGATATCAGAATTTGTAACCTCGTCTTTGAGGTTTCTAATCCAGATGTTCAGTAACTTTCGTTCCACCACGTTACGGTCCTTAATACTGATATTAACATTTTGATTAGCTGGCGATCCACAAAATATAGAAATATCATAGGTATTTAAATCTGGCAAAGCAACAATTTGGGCTATGTGATAGATAGGGAACTTACAGGTAGAGATTCCCCCATCAATGAACCTCTTTGAATCTTTATTCAATTGAACATGCTTACAGGATTCTCCAATTGCTAAACCATAGTTGTCTATCGCTATACTGATAATCTGTTTCCATGTTTGAAAGTTTGCATTGGTCTGTAAGGATATTAAAGATAAGGAGTTCTGTAATTCAAATTGTTGCATTTGATACATAATTGATAGGAGTCCTCCAAAAAGTATCTTCTTTACGAACGGAGTAATCTTCAATTTATCAAAGCTTGCATTATTCCTTGCATTAGGTTTTAACAATCTCTTCACAATATTTAAGAAACTTTCATTGGGATTAACATTTTTAGAACCACCTTCATTAATAGCTAGCTTCTTTTGCTTCTTTAAAATTTTATAAAAAGATCCATTTACATCTGTAGCTTCCCATAATTCGTCGTCACAAGGAAGTTTCATCAATTGCAATTGGTGGAAAGATATTACAGGGTTATGACGAAACTTGACATAATCAGCAATATCAACATAAAAAGTCATGAAAGTTACTCTTCTCATAGACTCTGATTCCACCCATTTGTTAAATAACTCACTATCATCTTTATTTGGTTCATTTTTGGCCACAGATGGGTTAGCTGGTGTACCATTTTCCTCATCTTCTCCATCACTCGACCCTCCAGATGTGGTAGCATTCTTATTAGCCGTAGGGTTACCACCTAATACAGGAGACCTTCTCATTAATTGAACTGTAGTTCCATGATGAACATGGGCTCTCTCGTGCATAGTTCTCAGTAAGAAATTCTTTTCACTCCATTCCAATAGATTCAAACTTTGTAAGACCCATAATCTAACAGGGGACTTGAAGGAATCATGCTGGAATATAGCAAACCGTAAGGGAATAGCAATTGCCAAAGCCAATTTGTACTCTGGAGATTTAGACCTTGGTTGACTTAAATGCTCAGGGCTATCAGGCAGAGTACTATAATTACACCCTATTAGTATCATGGACAACAATAGCAATGGTTCGGCATCAAAGGTTTTGAAAGAAGTCTTATGCAAGATATTAAACTGAGGATGGAATACCAACCAGTACACCGACAAATAATAAGAAAACCGATCTTCAATTAGAACTTTTTCATTAAAGATCAGTTCTACAAAAGTCCTTTGCAATGAAGGCAATTCAATAAAGAGCTGATGTAGTATGGTTTTGTCAATGTAAATATGCCTATTAGTAGCCACATTGAACTTTGATCCATATTCATGTAGCCTTTTTTGAATGCTTGACCCCGAAGGGCTGAATATATCATCAGCCAGTTTAGGGGTTGAATTGGAATCATTAGTGTTTGTAGGAGAGGTCAATGATACCGATGAAGGTAGACTGAAATTGTAAGGAGTTGTCTTCTGGTCATGTCTTTCCTTGGATGGGTTTTTCAAATTATACCCCTCAGAAGTTTCGGCCGATGGTGCATCTGGAGGATACAAATGTTGTTGCAATACCTGATTATAATTACGTAGTATCACTTCATCCAATGGATTAGATTCTGTTTGGAACACATTGCTATCAGCCAAGTCATAAGTTCTTATGTCATTGGTGCCCACTCCATTCATGGCCGGTTGCATCCCCCAACCATGACCATTGGTATTATTATTATTGTTATTATTATTATTATTATTATTATTATTATTATTATTATCGATACTAAGCAAGTCAGTATTAGTATTGGACCCCGGCGGACTTTGGGCAGTTAGGTGCAGGTTTTGACCCAAAACAGTCAGGTCGGGCCTTAAAGTAGACTCATTCAATGGAGAGACCCCAGCATTATTATTGGGAGATGCGTCATTAAACAACCAGGAGAGGATATCGTTTTGGCTCTGCATGACATTGTTATTCTGGAACCCATCAGGCTTGGAATATAGACCTTGGGTGAAATGAGCAGGACTTTGATTATTAGTAGCTGGATTTCTAGATGACGGTTCATGAAATCCACCAACAGAGGGGCTTTGAAACTGGATCTGGGTTTGACCTGGTGTGAGGATGGTGCTGTCTCCTTTACCTCGTGATCCATTGCCGGTATGATCACCAGGATTTCCATGCCCGTTCATACCTCCATGTCCATTCATTGATCCATTCCTACTGGCACCTGCCTCTACCTTCCCGTTTACTTTATGAAGTTGGTCTGCAGATATTACACCATTAAGACCTGGAGAAGGTCTAGCAAAAGAATTACGATCATTAGATTCAGCAGTATGTATCAAATTCGATATTTGTAATGGCGACTCTCCTGTACCAGTAGCCGAACCCACCACTGTTTGGTGGCCATTACCATTGACAAAGTCGGTGCCGGGAACCGAACTGATGGACTTGGAAGGAGAATCCTTGGATACAAAAGAATCATGAGATGATACCGATGAAACGCTTGACCAGTTAACTCGAGCAGGATTATTCATCATATGTCTTTTCAGATGCCTATCTCTTAAATCTCTTCGAACAAATGTTTTTCCACACTTCTTCTTGCCTCCACCAATCACCTCCATCACAAATTCACATTCAAACACTTCTTTGGGTTTATGGTTGAGATGATGTCTGGCCAAATGATCGGTTCTAGAGAACACTTTATCACAGTCTGGGCAAGGAAACGTACCTAGATTTCTTTTCTTGCGCTTTTTATCATGGCCCATGGCCCCATTTTCTGGTGACAAAGGCTCCATTTCCTCAGGTACTTGGGGTGTTGTTAGCAGTTAAGCTGGTAACATAATCTACGATTAGTCTCACTAAAATGGTTCCGGTAAATTTCCCCACAGAAATGGGGCCGCGCACGACGGACGTTCATTATATTCCTAACAAGTAGTATCTATATCCCTAGTAACTCGCTCTATCTCTTTGGCTGCTGTATTTCTCTGGCTGCTCTATCTCTCTGGCTGCTCTATCTCTCTGGCTGCTCTATCTCTCTGGCTGCTCCAGTAATACCAAATTCGGCGGATCAGTTTCACAAAACCTTCTGATCTGAATGTCATCGCAAAACTCAATGGTGGAATTGGGCTCTCCAGTAACCCTATAATGATGGATATATCTCCTGTTTATATCATCAAGACTCTCCTCATCATCCTCTTCATCGAAGTCATTGATCCCGTAGGACTCATAGCTGATGAAATTAGAAGCCAAACTGGAATAATAATACCTAAATCGCAGCAAGTTCATAAGAAATCCCCGTTTGATTAGGTCATCATGAATCTGATCTTTCAAAGTCCCATGGCTATATAAGGAAGACATAAGATCAAAAAAATACAGTTCATCATAATACTCGAAGCAATCGGGATCAAATCTCCAGAGCTTCCAAAAAAGTTCAATCCATCTAGGGTTATTTAGATCCTGATTCCGGTTGGTTAACGCAAGCCCACTATTAATCTCTACCATGAGTTTATCTATATACTTGGTGAGATACATATCAGTGTAGAATACCTTTAGGTACTTTACTAGTGGATCCCGAATATGTTTCGGAACCGGGTGAAATGGTTTTAATGACAAATCAACAAATTGAACATCACAAAGAACATTATTGATGGAATAGTTAGCTACATCTTCTTCCACTTGTTGAATATCAAGAACTTCGGTGATTAACTGCTTTAATCTTAACCTGGTGTTGCCATACTCGAGTTCTTTGACTTCGTCCTTTGGTTTAAGCACCGACTTTCCTATTGGTGTATCGTCTTCAGTCATCTTGGGTCCCTTACTGGAGCTGCGCAGGTCTCCACTAAATATGGAACTATCGTGGCTTGCACTGTCCGATAGTCCCTCAGACCCGGGACTGCCAGTGTCTAAACTACCAGTCTCTAAAGCAGCAGCCATCGGGCCAACATCTTTACTGCCATTATCCCCTTCGTCTCCTTCCGCTTCCACCGAAAACTTTCTCGTAGTCTCCTCCACGTGCACCTCCCACTGCCGGTTGGTTTCCAGCCGATTCGCCAAGTCCCACTGATAGCTCTTCGCTGCTGCCCTCAAACTCGCCATTATGGATTTCTTGGTGTCCTTCATCATCCTCATATTAGTTTGATTCAATGGAAACTTTGAACTTACTGGAGGGGTACTTTGACGGACTGCGGGGCCGTTAGGTTTCCCTCGCAGGCTGGATGACTCCATTTTAGTAGCTTGTAATAGTTATTCAAGTTTATATTCGTATAAGTCCTTTGTTGTAGATATCCATCAACTAAATTGGTATATGGTGTAATATGGTTATGTGATAACAGGGATGCGGACCAAACGTTAATGTGTCAAATCGCAAAAAAAAGGGGGCGTGTGTGCACCGTGCAAACGGCTATGCAAATGATAGTTATCGAATGTGTGGTTGTATGGTGTTATGTATAGTATATTTATGTGGTGAATGGTATATAATATATAGTATAAATAGTTTCATGGCCATGTGGCGTGCTCCATCTATGTCTGGTCGTCGGATGATGGGGGTCTGGAGTATGGATGTTGTCTTCCACCGGGGTTGCTTCTTCTAGACCTTTCGGGTCCTCCTCTTCCAAACAGAGTTGACCATACCCAGGTGTTTCTGTTGGACCTGGCCGTACCGTTTCCGGGGTCACTATGGTCGTCATTTGAATCTCCTGCTCCTCTAGTAACATTGAATTCATAATTCTCTTCTGACGATGAAGAATCGGGAGACCCATTGTCGCTGATGTCTTCTGATGATGAAGAATCAGAACCAGAATTGCCGTCATTGTTATTATTGCGGTGGTCATCTCTGTGATGGTTGTTTCTTTGGTTATGACCATTGTCATTAGTTCTGTCGTCTCTATTAAACACTCTTGGTCTATCACTTCTTATACTAAAACTTCTAGTACCCCCGACCGGGATCAGATTATGGAAATCAGGTATTGGAAATTTCCCCGGAAGCACTAAATTAGGTTCTCTTACTCCTACTGGAGTCCAGCAGTTCCCGGATAATGAATAAGTAGGAGAAGCAAAGTTTTGATTCATGGATGAATCTGTGAGGGGAGTAATAGAAGGATTAAATGGTCTTCTAAAAGGGTTGAACACATCGGTGGAATGATTAATTAAATGTTCAAGATTTTCATCTTCCCCATTAAAATTACTCATCATAGCTTGTTTTAATCTCTCGATCCTTAATTGTTTAGGATCTTTCTCTTTTAATTCTTCAACTTCTTGTCTACATAATGGACAACTAACACTACTCTTTAACCACTCAATTATGCAGGTTTTCCCAAATACATGATTACAATTAGGCATCTTAACGGGAACATGTCCACAGTTCTTAAGCAACTCTTCTTCTGATTCCCTTTTAGCCTGTTCTTTCATAATTTCATTATATCCAGGTAATAAATCATCTTTGGTGGGTGGTTGTAACGTATAGAGAGTTCTCTGAGGGAAACGAGAGTAATTAACTCCTCCTTGATCTACCGGGAAGAAAAATGATGGATCATTAAATTGACTAGATTCATTAGCTGACAGTAACGGTACATTAAATTTATTCCGTAAGTCTTTAGATATTTCATCTTGTGTTTGAAGAACTCGTAATTTCCGTTGAGTCACAGACTTCTCGTCTTCCCCGTGTGAATACTTTCTTGATGCAAGGCTTCCGGAATCTTGATTATCGGTTTTTGTATCATATTTATCATAGCAAATAGGACATTCTTTTGTCTCTAGCAGGTCGATATCAACATCCTGTAATGAAGCAATAGCTTCTTCCGATGCAATCTTCTTCTTACTTCGAATCCCCGTAGCGTTTAGTGCCCGATCCAACATATCTCTTAGCCAGGTAGGTAAATCGGTGGTGCCGTTATTGCTGGTATCGATATCTATATCGATCATTGTGGTCCCTAGAAAGTTTGGAGGGTCCATTTTGTCTGTTTTTTCAACAATAGCTTGATTCAAACCCGTGTGCTGTCAAATAAGACCGGGTGGATGTATTTGTAATCACTGACCAGTAGCACAAACTTATGCGGTATGGTGGTTTCGTGTGAATGATTGCGAGAATGAGATCGTGCGGATTTGCAGAGTTCTAGTGATGGGGTGTCGTACGACATTTATGTAGATATTAGATATACAGACTAGATACAAATAGATGAAGGTAAGTCTCCAAGAAGTGTTTGGGTGGGCTAGCGTGAAGTGTATATGTCCGGGATGTTGCTGTAGTGTGCTGCTGTACTACTGAGTGATGATCCGGTGATGTGCTGTGGTGTTGAAGTGCAGTAATAACAGTAGATTCTCTCGTCCTACAAGTACTGGGCCCTTAGATTGGTAACCATTGCTTGTTTATCAGGCTCCAATGCAGGAATCTGCTCTGGCGGTATGGTCAAGACCTGGGCTATTAAATCGGCTTGGTCTGGGGCCATTACTGCCAATTTATGTTGGGTAGAAACTGGTAAAAATGGCCATTTAGATCCTGGTGGAGGTGTGTTCATATTATTGGCCATTGCAGGAGGATTTGGTAATCCATTAGGAACAGGGGGGAGGTTGACAGGTCCATTATTACCGAACTGTTGTGGTTGTTGAGGAAACTGTGATTGGTTGGGAGGCTGGAATTGACCAGACATAAATGGTTGTGGAGAATTCAAGGATGGTTGGGCCATTTGCGGAGTGGTATCCAACTGGGGAGCACTCATGGCATCTTTAATGACTTCATTGTCTATAAATCCCATTAATAATAATGCTTGAGCAGCCGAAGTGGCTAAATGTGGTGATAATTGAAATACCTCTGGAGCTCTACTGGCATTAGGTCCGGACAAAACCGTCTTTAAGTTTGTAATTAGCTCAACCAACTGTGCTGGTGGGATATGACTTAAATTTTCACTGATTTTATCGGGGGTTGTAAATGGTAATACTGGAGGTTGTGGTAAGTTTCTAGCATTTCCTTGTGGTTGATTCATTTGCGGAGTCATTTGGTTCATCATCGAGTTCATCCCATTGGCATTCATTCCGTCCATCTGCCCCATTCCCATCTGCCCCATTCCAGCTCCTGGTCCCATCTGCCCCATTTGTGACATTGGATTCATTGGCATGTTCATCTGGTTCATTTGGTTCATGGGAGTTCCTGAGTTACTCAACATTTCAGGTGGAAGCATAACATTCGTAGGCAAATAGTTTCTGTTCATTTTTAACGGCCTTTTCCGATCCGTAGACGCATTAGCCCTTAATCCTTCTTTTGATAGTTCGACTCTTAATCGTTTGGTCTTATTTTGTCCCGTAGCTATTTGGATTTGTGATAACAATTGCATCCCTTTTCTAGCATCTTCAGGACTGCTGTACTCTATGAAGCAAAATCCTTTGTTTTTTCCTGCATAATCAAATCCCATTCTGACATCTACCACATTACCCGAACCACAAACAACTGATCTTACGGTATTCTCATCCCATTCAAACGGGAGCAGTCCAACATAAAGCACGGATGATGTGGCCGTATTTACTGGAGGCCCACGTCTTGACATTTTATCTTATTTCAGGACCTACTGGATGTCCTTGTGGATTATGGTAGCAAGATAACTGATGAATTGTAGTAGTTGTTTGTACTGGATAATTCTTCACTTGTCGGAGGCTCTTTTTTTCGCATGGTGGTCGTGCGTGCGCTAGTTTACCGAGTGGTGTATTGGCAATGGGCTTTTAGTTTCTGTATGTATTGGCTGTGGCAGATCTGAAAATGGCCATGGCTATCCTGGTATATCTACAGATGAGTGCCTGGGTTGTGGCGACTGTGGAATCAGCCATACGAATTTCCTAGCGGGAGTCTCTTCCGCCTCCTAAACCGCCTCCGTCTAAGACTACATTCTTACATTGAAACATCTACATGGTCCGAGTAATACTTTGTATGTATACCACACATATTATAAAAGCTGTTAATAATAATACACTATCCAACTATCGTTGAAGGAGCCTACAGTGAAAGCTGAAAAAGCTTAAAGCGATCATCGAAGAAAAAAGTTGCAGCCATTGCAGCCTCACGAAATTTTGCAACCACACAAAAACGCTCCAGCGAATAATAGCTACGTAAAAACCTTCTAGGTCAATATACCCCGGGATAAGTTGTTATAACTGGGAAGCTTCAGGGACAGTATAAGTGAGTTAATGAATAAGGCAGCTACTAAACGAAATGCACAGCCAGCCTTTTGAGTTTCAAAATCGACGACTGGTTTTGTCTAATTCAGTCTGCTTACTTGGCTTCCAAGTTATGAAAATATAATGTTTGTTATAATGTTTGTTGATTATCGTTGCACTTGCTGGAGCTTTTACCATCAACTCAACAAGATTTGGCCCTTTAAGCATCAATCCAACAAGGACGTGGTTTAGACGGTAAACAAGGACGTGGTTTAGACGGTGCACGAGTTACGATGATAGAGGTACCCAGATCTCTTATAAGGTTCTAAATGAACATAGGAGATTTCTAGAGTTGCTTGTCATTTATGGTTGTTTTAAAGTGGCATAAAGTGGATATAAATGTATAAAAGGGCTGCTATATTCATCATTTCTCTTCTTCGTGGACACCAGCATGTGTAAACGGAGTAGATGCTGCAATCCTCACCACCTTCCATGGTTGTGTGACGGGAGTCCGAGCAAAGATAATATCCATTTCTTCTAATGACCTCCCCCTGGTTTCTGGATAGAAGACGTATAACACGGGAATGATTAGGAAATTGATGGCAGCAAAAATCGTATAAGTAAAGGGCCCAATTGATTCAAAACAAACAGGTGTAATCATGACCACTAAGAAATTGGCAATCCAATTACAAGCAGTAGAAATAGCAGCTGCCGGTGCTCTCATTTCTAATGAAGTTAATTCTGGTGGTAACAACCACATATCTGCCAAAAAAGCGATAGAGAAGAATGTGTTGAAACAAAATAAGAAAACGGCAGCCACTATGGGTGCACCAGGACGTTTACCACCCCAGGCATCATCGGAATAGTAGGTTGCGATGGTCAACACTACCATGCATAAGCATTGTCCCACTGCACCAATTAGTAATAGAGGCCTCCTTCCCCATTTATCGATGAAAAGTAGGGGAAGTAAAGAAGCTAAAAAATTTTCTGCTCCATTACAAGCAGCTAGGATTCTCGATTCCAAAGGTTGTAACCCTATATAACTCTGAAATATAGTCCCCGAGTAATAGGTGATTAAATTGACACCACATAGTTGCTGGATTAATTGAGCACATCCTGCCAAACATAATCTATGAAAATGCCTCTTCTTTCCTTGGGTGAATAAGTGCCTCAATGAAAAGTCAACCCCTTGTGATTGCTCCATTACAATGGCCCTTTTGATTTCATCAATTTGTTCGGAGACAAGCACATCATTTACTGATAATGTTTCCAAAGCCGAAAAAACTTTTCGGGCATCATGTTCTCTATTCTTTCTTAATAACCATCTAGGGGACTCAGGCAATTTCAAAATAAATGGCATGATAAATAATGGAAAGATACATTGGAATGCTATTGGGAACCTCCAAGCTACAGATTCATGAGGATGTAAGTCCCTAGTAAAGTAGAAAGCAAAATCAACCCAATAAGAAAATCCATTTCCAAAAGCTATTGAGGCTCCTTGAATACAAATTAGTTTACCTCTCCGTTCGGGTTTGGCTAATTCAGCTTGCCACACCGGAACTGTAGCTGTAATAAACCCATTACCAAGTCCTGTGACTACCCTTGCTACAATAAGGTGTTCCACGTGATAAGCACAAGCTTGCAAAGCTCCACCAATAAGGATTACAATACACCCAACAAACACAACCTTAACTCGCCCGAAACGATCACCAAGATACATGGTGGTCAAAGCTGAGGTCATACACCCAATCTCATAGATCCCAATCACCATTCCTTGGTATGCAGACCTCGAGTAGCCGTATGTTTCTGTATCCATTTCAGGAAACATTTCTCTGAAGTTCTTCAAAGTCAATAACGATCCCATAACTCCCTGGTCATATCCAAACAAGGTGAATCCCACCGAGCATATAATAGCTACCACAGCTGATAGTTTCCTCCCTTGTAACCCTAAAAACTCGTAAACAGCAGTATCTTGAGCCCATGTCGATCTACCACTGTCGACAGAGTCATTTTCATGATCCCCTTCATCAAGGTGTTGTGTAAAGTTCTTTAAATCATCCATGAATGAAACACGTATCCCTTCTCGTTGGAGAATCAAAGGTATCTTAAATACTTCCCACTCCCTACCTATCTATGTACAAGTAAATAATGACGTAACCCGTCAAACTCCAGGTGTGGGGGAACATGGCTCGGGGAGGAAATGTGCAACCAAAAGACACATTAATGCAAAGATAAGGTGAGGGGCGTCGGCGATAAACCCCAGGGCCTTGTGTGTATAAATAAGCTTTCACTACCTCCGAGAGGTACTGGTGCTATATACCACCGCATATATTCTATTTAAACTTCTATTACTCCACCAAACGGTTTCTGGCTTGGCCCACCGAAGCTGCAGTGGATCGGCAGTATGCTGCAGTCGGCCTAAGCGGCTTTAGCAACACCACCAGGCGTCAACCATTGCTCTTTCTCGGCACTACTATATATGAGGTTCTAGAGGCTGCAGTAGCAGAGCAATAAGCCTCTTTCCTAACAGACCCAACGTCTAAAGAACCCCGACACCTAAAGAATCCCAAAACCAGTGGCACCAGTGGCACTAGCTCCACCATCACCTACAGATATTATTGCAGGATCGGCGGATGGAATATTCGGTGCGGCATGGTTGCAAATTGTCACAACCGTTGGGCCCAAGACCGTTGGAAGCGATGAGCAATTATAACCGAGCTGGTAGGAAAAGTATTTATATGGGCCGGCTCGCCAGTCTCACAAGCACCGGACGGAATTTGTGATAGCCTACATGATACTATCTACATTATGAGAGTGTTTCCATTTGATCCTGAACTCTTTAGTAAGACCCAAATCATCATCGGTGGGATAAGGGTATTTGTGTATAACACTGAAAAGTTGCACCAATATGTGAAGAATTTTGATTCCAAAGACGATAATGCCGAAATCCCCATAAACATATTATACTTACTTCACGGTAGAAGTAATGATTCTACTCACACAGAGTCTTTTGGGTATAAGATTGCCGAAAAATACTATAACAACAAAACCAAGATTGATATTCCTCTTATATTTGTCACTTTTGATGCCAGAAATCATGGACCCAGAATGGTGGAAGAGAAGAAAAACTTGACCTGGAAAGAAGGAAACAATACTCATGGAGAAGACATTTTATCGATTATTGATGGGACTGTATTGGACTTAAAATTAATCATGGAATACTTACCTATTTATTTGAACTTGGAATTAAATGTTCCTAATTTGAAAAATTTTGAATTTAAATTCAATAATATCATTAGTGGATATTCCATGGGTGGACACACAGCATTTAGATTTGCTGCTAAATATCCTGAATTGGTCAATATTATCAACCCAGTGGTTGGGTGTTGTGATTTATCTTCTTTATTGATCGATAGATTATTACAAACTCCTGCTAGTGGTATTAAACGATTCTACCAAGAATATCAAGATCTTGGGTTTAATTTTAATCAAAAGGTGTTATTTCCAAGGGTATTCCATGAATATTTAAGAAAATCCGATACTGAAATCTTTGAACAATTTCCTTTTGAACAAATTAAAATGTATGCATCATTTGATGCTAAGCCTGATTCGTTAGTGCCATATTCTTACTCCAAGACCTTTTGTGAAATGTACAAGGCCAATAATCCTGATACTGAAGTGTTTGTTCAGGAAGGAGTGGACCATGATGTGACTATAGAGATGTTGAATGGGTTTACCGACTGGTTAGTTAAGCATGTTTAGTGGTATATATTTATTTAAAGCATTTATAAGTATACAGCATGGATAGTACTGTGTTCCGTTTGGGCCCCCCCCCGACTAGATCTGGGGCGGTGCCTAGTGTGTATGGTGCGGTGTATGGTGCCACCCGTCGCGGCTACTGCCAGGGCGGTCTCGTCCCAACCCCACTCCCAACAACTAACTTCGCGAAAAAGGGACTGTCAATATATCATCACTTGGTGCCATTCTACTGGTGCTTATCTGTACAAGTTCTGTCAAAGTCCTTAGTTATCACCACCGCTAACACATCCTCAGTATGATGAAGAATTCCCTAAGTGCTGGGATGCATCCCGGAATGTATGGCAGCTATAATAATTACATGGATGACGGAGATTCCTCAATTACCAGCTCCAGTAAATACAGCCAGGTAATCCACAAAGACAATCAAAATGGTGATCAGGTTAACTACATCACGTTCAATCAGGATAATTCATGTGTTGCTCTTGGTTTAAACTCAGGCTATAAGATATTCAATTGCAGTCCCACCTTTGGCAAATGTTATCAGTACATTAAGAATGAACCCATTGGGTTGGTGGAAATGTTGTACAACACCAGTTTAATGGTAATAATTGGATTGGGTGAAGAATTGGGGTCATCTCCCCGAAAGTTGAAGTTGATAAATTCAAAACAAAATTCGGTTATTTGTGATTTGATTTTTCCTTCTACCATATTGAATGTTAAATTGAGTAAGAAATCATTAATAGTGCTACTAGCTACTCAAATCTATATTTATGATATCGCCAATTTAAGGTTATTGCATACAATTGAAACAAGTTCAAATCCTAATGGACTATGTGCCTTCACCAATAATGATGTTATCAATAACTCCAATACGTTTCTAGCTTATCCTTCACCTCCTAAAACCATTACCCATGATTCGTTGCTAGTCAATGGAATCAACACCAATGGGGGGAATAACTCAGCTCAAAATAATATTCAATCGGTAAGTAATAGCCCTAATCGGGTCGGTGATGTAATAATATTTAACACCACCACACTACAACCAATGTCGGTAATTGAGGCTCATAAATCCCATTTGGCAGCTCTAACTTTATCCAATGATGGAACATTATTGGGGACTGCATCTGATAAAGGAACTATAATACGAGTGTTTAATGTTATGACGGGGGTTAAATTATTTCAATTCCGTAGAGGTACTTATCCAACCAAGATTTTTTCCTTGAAATTCAGTAGTGATAATAATTACATCATTGTTACTAGCTCTAGTGGTACTGTTCATATCTTCAGATTGGGAGAAGAAGAGGCATTGTATAATAAGCATAAGAACAAGAAGAAGAAGAAGAAGGTAAAGGTACCCATAATAAATGAAGATCCTATTAAAGAGGAAAATGAAGAAGATTTAGGTGATATAGGAGCTAGCCCTGAAGACAATGACAAAGGCAATACCAGTAGGACTGATGGCAATGATGAGGTGGAAGACGATGATGAAGTAGATGATGATGATGAAGGACCAATCAGGGATGACGGTGATGATAGTGATGCTGAGGATGTGGATGATATGGAGGAAGATCAGGAGGTAGAAGCCGTTAACAAACAGAGAAAGTTATCTCAAGGATCAACTGGATCATTTACTAGTATCAACAGTGGATTATCTAATGAAGATATTCCCTCGATGAACAACGGAGCTAGACCTTCTACCAATAATAACAAAAGCGAACCGATAATAGATCAAACAAGATTATCGGTAGCAAGAATCATCAGAAGGTCATCTCAAACCCTTGGAAGAAAAGCAGCCCAAAAAATGGGAGATTTCTTACCATCCCGATTTTCATCAATATTAGAACCCACTAGACACTTTGCGTCAATCAAAATTAACAGTGTTGGGAAAGATGTCAAATCTATAGCAGCCATGCATAATGAAGTTCAAGAAGATTTAGTTCCTCAACAATACTTGACGAAGAATAATGACAAGGATGGCCAAGAAGACATGGTTATTGATAAGACAAAAGATCTACTTAATTTGAAGTTATTACATATAAATGTGGTAACCTCTGAAGGTATCTCCTATACATATGGTTTAGATCCTTTGAGAGGTGGTGATTGTATACTATTGCATCAGTATTCATTATTAGATTAGTCCTACTTGCACGGCTGCACCCCGCGGAATGTATAAATTTTGCAACTTGTGAAATGTAGAGCACGAGATTATAGTACGAGATGTACAGCACGAGATGTATAGCACGAGATGTATAGCACATTGTTATGGGTAGGTGGTTGTTGTAGATTGTATACTAGTTCTCTGTTAGAAGCCCCAAATCGCCCGAACTGGTGGACTCATTTCGGAGCCGACAAAGGGCTGTCTCTGCAAAGATTCAAGTTGCAGCCAATACTAACTGAGAAAATGCACGGAGTTATTTGTCACACGCCAAACGGCCCTAGAGACTCCAACCTTCTTTATAACCATTTGAATGTGTATAGACGAGATCTAGAGAATCCAGTAGCTCCTAGCTACCAGTGATACTTTGTGTGGCGACCATACTTCCTCTCTATTGTGTTGCCCCACCAGTTGTGCAGGTGGTGAAAATGTCGTTCTGTTCATTTTCACAAGAAAGTTTTGCGGCAAATTACCTGTGAGATTTTCCACTATTATACTACATACTCCTGATGGTGATTATATAAAACCTTAAACATTGCCAGTCGATTAACAGCAAGTAATTAATTTTATTTTTTTTTTAAAAAAATACAAGTAATGGCACCAAGTGTTGAATCAACCAAATCAAATGCCACCAATGGCACTGCCAGTACTGCCAGTACTGCCAGTACTGCCAGTACAACAGCAGCTAATACTATCAAGAAGTCCAACACCACCAGAAGTATTTCTAAGCAAGTCAGTGAGGCTACTTTAGATAATCCATTGAAGTATACCCCAGTGGAAGAAATCCCAGGAAATGTTAAAAGATTAGTGGAATCATTCCACGAGAAACACAAGTTGGACTCGATTCAAGCTAGATTGAATGCCTTGAGAAACATTTATTTTGCCATGAAGGATAATGAAGATTTACTTGCAGATGCTTTAGAGAGAGATTTCCATAGAGCTCCTTTTGAAACCAAAGCTTTGGAAATGTGTCCTCTTTTGAATGAAATTTTACATACCATTACTAATTTATATAAATGGTCTAAACCTGAAACACTTCATGATTTAACCATTAATGTGGCTACTCAACCATGTTATGTTGAAAGAATTCCATTTGGGACCGTCTTGGTGATCACTCCTTTTAATTATCCATTATTATTATCGGTTTCATGTCTTATTGGAGCCATATCTGGTGGGAATAATGTGGTGTTAAAGTTACCAGAATCTACCCCACATTTTTCTCAATTATTAACTGATATCTTATATGATGCTTTAGATCACGATATTTTTTACGTGGTTAATGGAGCTATTCCTGAAACCACTGCTGTTTTGGATCAAAAATTTGACAAGATCATGTACACTGGATCTACCACTATCGGGACCCTTATTGCTAAGAAAGCTGCTGAAACTTTAACTCCATGTTTATTAGAATTAGGTGGTAAATCTCCTGCATTTGTATTGGACGACATTAGGGATAAAGATCTTGATGTGGTTGCTAAGAGAATTTTATGGGGTAAATTTTCTAATGCTGGACAAACTTGTGTGGCAGTTGATTATGTTATGGTTGCTGATTCTGTTAAAGATAAATTGGTTCAAGCTTTAATTAGACAAGCAGATATCATGTTCCCTAACTTGAATCCAGAAACTGAACATACCCATATTATTCATGATCGGGCTTTCAATAATTTGATCAATACCATTAAAAATACCGATGGGAAGATTGTTTATGGAGGAGACTCAGATCCTAAATCTAGATATATTTCTCCTACTATTATTGATAATGCTAAATTTACTGATTCTACAATGAGGCAAGAGAATTTTGGTCCTATCTTACCAATTATTTCTTATTCAGATTTGAAGACTGTATTGAGACAAATCATTCAATCACATGATAATCCATTGGTTCAATACATCTTTACTAGTAAAGGAACTAGTAGAGCTAAGAATGAACAAATTGATGTGATTTTAGGACACCTTAGATCAGGGGCCACCTTAATTAATGATACCATGGTTCATGTTGGATTACCAAATGCTCCTTTTGGAGGGGTTGGTAATTCAGGTACTGGTGCTTATCATGGATGGTATTCATTTAGAGCTTTCACTCATGAAAGAACTACTATTGAACAAGCCTTATGGAATGATTTCGCTTTGAAATCTCGTTATCCTCCATTCAATGAAAAACATGCTGATGTAATTAAAGCTTCTTTGGCTCCTCAAAGAGAATGGTTCAATAGAACTGGTGATGTTAAAGTAACTGGTCCTTCAATGTTCTACAATCTTTATAATGGAATTGCTACTGCTGCTACTCTTGGTTATAAATTCGTGGCCAATAGAACCTAATTCGGCTATCTATAGTGCCTAGTTTATAAACAATTGCTCTATATGACTTGATATGTTTAATATATAATAACTCTTTGTGATTTCAGTAGTGTTTTTTGCAGTAATTCAGTGAGATATATTTTGTCTTGAAAACTCGCACACAAATTTGCCATTAGCGTAATTATTATGGGATTCACAGGTATGTATCGCCATCGCCAGTTAGGTGTGCTGGCTGTCGAAACGATCCCAAAAACATTTCATGGGGGTCTTTAAGATAGCAGCAAATAATTGGTTCTCTTTTTTCCAATTGTTTCCGTCGTACTAACCATTGCAGTCAAGATCAAAAATGCCGGAAAGGTATATGACATTGAGTTACAAGACTCCGACACAGGAGCTGATTTAAAGCAACAGATTCAAGAAAAAACCAATATTCCCACTGACAAGCAAAAGATCTTGATTAAGGGAGGGAAATTGAATGATGATTCAGCCATTAAAGATTTGAAATTTACTCAACCAATCATGGTTTTAGGAACTCCTGATAACAATATCAATAAGGTTGAAATCCCCAAACAGGTATTTTTAGAGGATTTGAATGAAAGTCAATTGAACCCAATTGGAGAAGAGCCATCTGGGCTAGTGAATTTGGGGAATACTTGTTATTTCAATTCTTCTTTACAAGCCCTTTATCATATTGATGATATCAAGAATGGATTAAATAAAGTCTCCACTGAAGGTTCTTTAGGCAGTGGCAATTCCTTTTTATTGTCACTAAAGAGATTATTTGAATTGATGAATAACAAGCAACAAAAAATTAATCCAACCCTCTTTTTAGCTAACTTTAGATCTAACTTTCCTCAATTTAGTGAAAGAGATAATCATGGATTTTATAAGCAACAAGATGCTGAAGAGAGTTTTTCACAAATCTTAAATTTGTTGATTGATAGAATTCAAGTTAAAGATGATTTCAATCTCGAATTTAAGGTAGAATCTAAATGTTTAGCCTTACCTGAGGAACCAGTTACGGTTACTCAAGATGAAGCTTTGAAGCTTATGTGTCATATTGACATTAAAACAAACTTTTTGAGAGATGGATTATTAAATGGATTAAAGGAGAGTTTAACCAAACATAACGATACATTACAATCAAATGCTGAGTATGAACTTACCAAGAGAATAATTAGAACTCCAAAGTATTTAATTGTCCATTTTGTTAGATTTTATTGGAGAAGAGATACTCAAAAGAAATCAAAGATTTTAAGAAAAGTTCAATTCCCATTTGAATTAGATATTGGTGAAATGTTAGATGACTCTATCAAATCTTCTAAAACTAAATTTAGAGATGACATGAGAAAACTCGAAAAAAACAATTATGAACTTGTTAGAGATTTCAAGAAATCCAAGACCAATAACAGTGATAATCCTTTACAACAACAAGAGGATGATAAATTAAAATTAATGTCCATAAAGTCCAAATATGAAGATGATTTCAACTCATTATTGGCTGAGCATAACATATCCTCTAAAGCTTCGGAATTAAGTGAAAATCCATCATCTGTTTATAAATTAACATCTATCATTACCCATGCTGGATCTTCAGCCGATAGTGGTCACTATCAATGCTTTTCAAAAGATGAAGAAGATTTGAACTTGGATGATGAAAATTGGTGGAAATTTAATGATGATAAAATTTCCAGAGTTTCAAGAGATAAAATCGAACAATTATCTGGAGGAGGTGAAAGTGATAGTGCTTTGTTATTGGTCTATAAAGCTAATGGGCTTTAAGGTTGTAAAAGTTGCAGATAAATAAAACTAATATATATTAATGATAAGTTATGTAAAATCTACAAGTCTTTAACCAATTGTCTAAATGCTTGTACCTCATCCCAACAGTTCAAAGGCTTCCCATCATTTGCCTTGAAACATTGTAATACATTTTGTCTGGCATTTTTAATGTCGTCATTAACGAGAACGGTAGTCAATTCAATATTCTCTTTCATCAATTGTTTCAAATGTTGAACTTTTTCATTCGAAGATGGCACCGATATCACTTCTTTATCATCCTGAGGTAAGATGGCATCATTAGTGGTTTGTTGGAATTGTTTAATCGTCTCAGATTCTAATTTCTTCAACTCTTGTCCTACTCTATCTTGAATATATTTCTCGGTGTATTGAGCTCTACTGTAGTCAGATTCTGGACTATTTTCGAGTTGTGATAAAAAGGAAGCACTAAAGTCGATTGGTGCTTGAGGTGTAAATACCTTGTTTTCCGGTTTAGAGGTAGCTGATCCCATGGTCGTGGGTTCTTTTAAATGATGGTAGATAGGTGTAGATGGTGGTGCTATTGGATAATGCGAGTGTTGAAAATCCAATCAAATTTCGTGGGCCTGCCAATGATGAATGTCGCACCGACCATTTTTTTTCTTTGGAGACGGAAAATTTTTAGCTCCGGAAAGGATAAGAACATATCAAGTAACCACTGTAAATAGCCAAAGCAATAGCCGAAATCATACCAAAAAGATGCCTCCAGTTCAACAACAAAGATACGTGCAACACCAACCCTCCAACTTTGATAAATTCAAAATGGGTGCTCTTATGGGATCAACCGTTGGGGTATGTGTAGGGGTATTATTTGGTGGCTTTTCCATCTTACAAAATGGTGCTGGACCTAATGGAGTAATGAGAACTTTAGGTCAATATATTATGGGATCTGTAGGAACATTTGGCTTATTTATGTCGATTGGGTCGGTAATCAGATCAGATTCAGAGTTTCAAGCTTACCAAAGGGCTATGATGTTGAGTCAAAGACAAGCCATTGCCGGAGCTTATAACCGGTCAGATTAAAAAGAGTTTGCTTAAGAGGAAGCAGGAAAAACTGTAAATAGGGGTGTGTATTTTCGGTCTAATTATGTAATTTATACTCGATATTTTTATCAATATCATACATATAGGTCAAGCCAAATTCGGGGGCCTTGTAATTATTAAATGTCTGTAGATCTGTTGAAAGTTTTGTTAACAAGTTTTTGGGTTCCAAGATGGGTTCACTACTTAATTTAAAGGTCCCCCAATGTATTCCCATCATGAATTTGGTGTTGGTCTGTTGACAAACTGCTAGAGACTCTTGGGGTGAAATATGTCTTGGACTTTGATGCCAAGAGGGACAATATTGTCCTATAGGTAATAGTGATAATGTTATGGGTCCATATTTCTTACCAATGATATCAAATAATGCTTTCAGATACCCAGTATCTCCAGCATGATATAGGATAGATTTACCATTTTGCCTTAATATATATGAACTCCACAAGGATAAATTAGCATCTATCACGTACCTACCACTCCAATGCATAGAGGGAACACATACAAGTTCGTAATTATCTTGCAAATTGTTATGGGGATCAATGTACTCATTCAAATTGATACAATCCCACCAGTCCATTTCAATGGTGTTATATACTCCCTTTCTAGCCAACGTTTTCTTTAATCCCAACGGAACAATCCAGGTAGAAGAATTACCAATCTTTTTGATTAGATCATTCTCTAAATGGTCGGGATGGTCGTGAGTAACCATAACAAAGTCAAGTTTATTGTTGGTAGCATATTGGATCTGAGTTAAATCCATTGGAGATTTCTTTAATCTTTTAGGTCCCACATGAGGACTAAGGAGATGGTCACTTAACATGGGATCAGTGAGGATATTTATACCTGATACTTGTACTAAAGAACATGATTGACCTAACCAGGTGAATAACAATTGTTGGTTAATTGCTGGATATACAGGTTTATTCCTATTGAATAAATTGAACCTACCTTTGTTGGGAGCATTATAAATACCTCCAAAATCATGATCTTTTATACACTGTTGCATCACCTTCGAATTGTGTCTTAGGAACTCCACATGAGGCTCATCAAACTTTAAATAATCCTCTACTGTATGTTCATTATCCTGAGGAGGATGGTCATGTAATTCGACTTTATTCCCGTAAAAACTTTCAACCAATTCTAATAGTCGGACTAAAACAAACTCAAACCCTGTCTGAGGTCGATACTCTTCGAATGGGTTGATAAACATCCCGGCAACCGTGGCTGATTTAAACTTGGAAGTGTCAACATCATCTGCATTAGTTGCAAGTGAAGCCTGTTCAAACTCTCTTTTTCTAGAAGCTATCAAAGCTCTGGTTTTAATGTGAAGATAAGCTTCCGTAGATCCATAGAATAGAAGCAATCCCGTTGCAACTTTTGCCTTCCTTCCTAACTTAAACATGAGCAGTAGTCATTAAACAAGCTTGAGCAAATGGTTAGAGATGCGATTTGAATTACTGCGAAATTAGGTGATACAATTGTATATGGTAAATTATCTATAATTATCTGCGATTGTTTAGTAAACTGTCTATGTATATTATATTTAACACCTCGTCGCTAATGTCTTCTGACAACCCCGGCTTTACCAGCTTGTTGTAAAATACTCTTCTTATAAGCATTAATATCACCAGGGAATTTAGTAACAGTTTGATTCTCCGTTACCCAAAGTTGGTTACAAACTTTGTCAATGATGGAAACATCATGGGATACCATCAATATACCACCCTTAAAGTTATTCAAAGCATCTGCTAAAGCATCCAACCCTTGGGTATCCAAGTGATTTGAAGGTTCGTCTAGAATTAAGATATGTGGTTGATTCAAACATAAAGCTGAAAATGCTACTCTAGATTTCTGTCCTCCAGACAAAAGTTCCATTTTTTGTAATCCCAATGGTCCGGTAATACCAAAGGATCCTAAATGTCTTCTATATTCTTCGTCGGATTTTCCTGGGTAAGTTTTAGACATCCAACTAACTGCACTTAAACTCAAGTCCATAGAGTCCACATGATGTTGGGCAAAGTATCCAATTCTTAATCTACCATTCTTATTAACTTGTCCTTGCATTGGTTCCAAAGACCCAAGAATCAACTTCAATAATGTGGTTTTACCAGTACCGTTACCCCCTACTAAAGCAATTCTTGAATCCATTTGTACATCAAAATCAACATTTTTTAATAGTATATCGTCAGGATTATAACCAAATGTTACTTCTTGTAATTGTAAGATTGGAGGGGAGATAGAATCGGGTTCTGGGAATTTGAAGGTAACAACTTTATCATCTTCAGGTGGTTCTAAAACTGGTAATTTTTCCAATTTTTTAATTCTGGATTGAGCTTCTGCAGCTCTAGCAGCATTATATCTAAATCTATCAATAAAACTTTGTAAATGTTGACGATGAGCCATTTGACTTTCATATTCTCTCTTTTGATTTTTAATTCTTTCTTCTCTGGTAGCATAAAATGAATCGAAATTAGCTCCTCTATAATAATCTAATCTTTCAGAATGTTGATGGATGATATCAGTAGCCACTTCATTTAAAAAGGCTCTATCATGTGATACAACCAATACAGTTGCTTCATAAGATTGTAAATAATCAGCTAAATAAGTAATAGAAGGAACATCCAACATATTAGAAGGTTCATCTAGTAATAATAAATCAGGTTGACAGAATAATGCTCTAGCTAATGATAATCTCATTCTCCAACCACCAGAGAAACTCTTGGTGGGTAAATGTTGAGTCTTAGTAGTAAACCCTAACCCATGTAAGATAGCAGCAGCTTTACTTTCTGCTTTATCACTTTCCATTTCTTCTAATTTTTCAGATACTGACAATAAATGATTTTCCAAATCATCTCTTTCATTATCCAATTTTTTAACTTCTTGACTTTCTTCATCAAATTCTTTTCTCAAGTTTTCAATTTCAGCAATTCTTTCATTAATTTTAGATTCTTCTTGAAGTAAAGATTTTCTCCAAACATCAGCATCTAACACACTTTGTAAAGCAGGAGTATCATCACCTCTAATTTCTTGTTCAACATGTAAAATGGTGATATGCTTGGGAATATTTAATTCTCTTCGGGATAAGGCTTTTAACAAGGTGGATTTACCAATACCATTCTGACCTACTAACCCATAACGTCTACCATAAGATAATGTTAAAGTAGCTTCAGATAATATTCTTTGTGCATCACCAACAAATAAGTCAAAGTTTTCAATCTTGATATCCTTTGATTTCCCGGCACCAGCACCCAACTCAAGAGGATTAATTTCCAAAAAGAAGGAATCGTAATCTTGTTGTTTGTTATCATTAATCAACTTGGAAGCTTCATACTTAACAAATTGGTTATTTCTCTTGGCCACCTTTTTAGCAATTTTTCGTTCTTGTTTTTCCAACTTCTTTCTATCAACACGACTTTCCACTTGTTTCCCGGTGTGTTCAATGTCATTAGAAGCATTTAATAATGCTAATGAACTATTAATATCCCGTTTACTGTTGTTCTTGTTCAATAAATTAATATCCAATAATCGCTTGGAAGTGTCTCCAGTGACTTCTAGTTTGGCCAAGTTGTCATTTAACTTGTTGGTTAAATCGTCAATGACTTTCTTTGTTAGCGTTGTAACCTTTTCAGAACTTCCACCGGCATTGACTAAAAGATCATTGATGTATTTGATTTCATTGGAGATGTCAAGCTGCTGAGAGGTGACACTGTCTTCGGTAGCACTTGATACATGTTGGATATAACCCACGGCGTAGTCTGCCACCACTGGATCTATTGCCGGGACCGCTTGACGAACTTGGAATCCAATATCTGACATGGTAATGGGGTGTAGAAGTGGATGAAAAGTTTTAAAAGAATTTTCATGGGGCCAAACGCGGCGAGGGCTAAGACGGTGGGGTAGGCCGGTGGTGGCACGGCCGGACCTGGTGAGGGCGGTGGGACCGTGGTGAGCGTGGTGGTGGGACGGTGGCGGTGGGACGGGGAGAATTGCGAGACCTTGACGGGAGAACTATACGAAGAGTCACTGCTTCTATTCGTAGATATATACTACTTATATACTACCTATGCTCTATAAAACATATAAAAATTGCCATCACACCCTAATCTACAAAGCAGCCTTAATCTTCTCTTCTAATTTCCCTTCTTTGTGTAACTGTTGTAAATCACTGTTACCACCAATATGTTCTTTGTTAATGAAAATATTTGGCACGGTTCTTTGACCACTGATGTCCTGTAAATCAGTTTGCATTTCACCCCCATCGGATTCTTCATCTAATTCAACAAAGTTGGCCTTAACATGAAGAGATTGTAACAACTTTTTGGAAGCATTACAGTAAGGACAGTAACTTTTGGAAAACACCATGACGGGATTGTTTTCAATTAAAGTTTGGACTTTTTGGTGTACTTGATGAGAAGCCATTGTAGTAGTGAAAAAACGTTTTTTCAAGATATTTATCATAAAAATAAATAAGAGTAAACCAGTTAAAAAAGAGGACAGGTCCATTAATTAGTATGATTTGTTGCTGCTGCGATTTTGGGTTGCGCGCAAATGTCGTACGAACGACAGCAGCAGCACATCAAAGACCATGCTGGTAAGCTATATACTGTGAGCCTTAATCTGTCTAGAGCTTATTAGCTCTTCCTAGTCACTGGGAAAACAGGTTAGAAACAATCTCTACCGGGTAACCATCTGGGTCTCTGATAAATGCCAATTCCTTTGACATCTTAGCACTCCCCCACTTGACAGACCAGTCCAATTGATCACCAAATTCAGATTCTAATTCATGGCAAAATTTGGCAGGATCATCACAGGTAACACAGATGTGACCGTACCCTTGGATAGCCCCATTTTCGGTGGAATTCCCATTGTGATAACTGAAATTATCGTCATCTTCAGTGCCCCAATTGTGAGTCAATTCCACCAATGATTGTCTTTGAGCCCTCACATCACCAGGCATGGATTCCTCAACAAAGCTATCATCATGTTCATATCCTAAAAAGTACAAGGTGAATTTGGCCCCTTCATGAACTGATTTGGCAAATACTTTCATTCCCAATTTGTTCCGGTAGAAATCCAACGATTTCTTAGGATCCTTAACTCTAACCATGGAATGGTTGAGTTTATAACCAGACATGTCTGAGTTACCATCAACCTTGTTGATTCCATGTTCAATCAATTCCACCCAGTATCCATCTGGATCCAAGGCAAAGGCAATATTTCTTTGTCTTCCATCAGACAATTTCTTTTGAAACTTGACATTGTTGGATAACAAGTTTTGTTCACATTGTTGGATGTTATCGACTGAAATACAGATATGTCCAAATCCTCTGAATTCGGTTCCATTTCCGTTGTTGACCTTGAAGTTGTCATCATTTTCGGTTCCGTGATTGTGACATAATTCCAAAACCCCTTCTCTTCCGGGCCATGGTTTGTTCTTGACATCCGGAGTATTGTAGTTCATCATGGATAAAGAGAACCCATCAAAGTGTAATTCTTGCACGCATTGAAGGCCAAAATTTTTGGTATAGAATTCTTTGGAAACCTTTGGATCTTTCACACGGATACACGTGTGGTTCATAACAAAAGAATTGTCGAAATTGACCATCTTGAATAAACTGATTGTATTGAATAAGGGTTTTGCTGTAACTTTGCTTCAACTTTTGCTGGTACCCATCTGCGCGACATTTGCTCGGATAAAGCTGTTGCAAAATCTTTAATACCGAGCATGAGCAGACCGGTACCACAAGCCACTAGAGAGGTATATTATGATGTTTATGCAAATATCACGCCGGTTTCTTAGTCACTCCGGTCGGGGGTTACTGTCATTCAAACATGAGATCACCAGAAATACTATAGGAGATATTAACAGTCGGTACGTCCAGAACACTCCCATATCGATGGTCACTAGTCATGACTTTATCACGGCCAAATTCTGTGAAAAAGCAGGGATAGATATCAACTTGATAGGAGATTCATTGGCCATGGTGGCCTTGGGATACCCTGACACCAACGAAATAAGTTTTGATGAATTTTTATACCATGTGAAATCGGTATCACGAGGGAATTCCAAGTCATTATTGATAGCTGATTTACCGTTTGGAAGTTATGAGATCAGTGGGGATCAGGCTTTGGAAACTTGTATAAAGATGATTAAATGGGGGAAAGTTCAAGGGATCAAGTTGGAAGGAGGAGCCGAAATTGTTCCAACTGTTTCTAGAATTGTTAATGCAGGGATTCCTGTGATGGGTCATGTAGGATTGACTCCACAACGGCATAATAGTTTAAGTGGATTTAAACTTCAAGGTAACACTGTAGATGGGGCTCTCAAGATAGTCAAGGATTGCTTGGAGTTACAGAAGGCTGGGGTATTTTCTATTGTATTGGAATGTATTCCTAATAAATTAGCACAGCTCATTACTCAAAAGTTATCTATCCCCACCATTGGTATTGGTGCTGGGCCCTCCTGTTCTGGTCATGTTATGGTGATGGCTGATTTGTTAGGCATGAATGGTCCCCGAGATGCCATGAAGTCCAAGTTTGTAAAGGAGTATGCTAACTTGTATGAGACTTCTGTGGATGCTTTGGAGATTTACAAGCATGAACTCATTAATGGGGTTTACCCGGATCCTGACATTCATGGCTATAAGATTAAAAAAGACACTTTGAGTGAGATTACTAAAAGGATCAACGAGATGGAATAGTCCTGCAATAGATAGAGATTTATATTGTACCCTGTAATGATACCCACCGGTTCATATCATGTATATTTGGAATTATATGTTCTAACCCATATAGCAAGTTTATATTCTAATTTATATATCCGTACCCAAATCCTTGCCCATATAAATCGATTCGTATATTTCATATTGCAACTTTTGCAGCATCTTTTCAACGTCTTTTGCAGCAAATCTCTGCAACAAACCTTGCAGCACTTTCTCACAAAAAAAGAAAATCAACAGAAAATTTGCAATCACAACTCACCATGACAGTCGAATACCAAGCAAACAACGACCCACAGACCCTTAGAATCTTTGTGATTAGACACGGTCAGACAGACCACAACGTCAAGAAGATTCTTCAGGGACATATTGATATTGATCTTAATGACACAGGAAAGGAGCAGTCCAAGAAATTGGCACATCATTTATCAGGAATACAGTTTGATAAAATGGTTTCTTCTGACTTAATCAGGTGTCAGAATACTATCAAAGAAGTGTTAGGGCAGCAAGCTAACCCGGTTGAATTGAAAACCACTGCTAATTTAAGAGAAAGAGAGATGGGAGTAGCACAAGGATTATACTTGAAGGATGCCTTAGCAAAGTACGGAGAAGGATTTAGAAATATGGGAGAAAAGCTCGAGGATTTAATTAAAAGAGTTGAAGAAGAGTATAATATTATTATGAAAGAAGGAATCAATGGTGATGATAAGAACGTGGGTATCTGTACTCATGGAGGAGTTTTGATCAACTTTTTCAATTATTTATATGATAAAAAGGGGTATAATTTACATCCTTTGTTGACCAAGGATAGCTTGAAGGTTCCATTCAATACATCTGTGTCTATCATAGACATTAACAAGAATACGGGTGAAGGAACCATTCAACTGTTTGGAAATTCTAAACACCTTGGTGCTCAATTAGAGGTTAAGGAGCAGTTGTTGAGATGAGTGGAGGAGGAACATTATAGATATTCAGCAACTAAAACTTTGGGACTAGAATTAAAGGCTGAAATTATTGGGAAAGGCTTTTAGAGGGCTGGTTATAGATATGGTTTTGTTTATTCATAATATAAAAACTATTTGTACTCTAAATCACTTCTAAATGTTTTAAATGTTTTTAATTTTTAATTTTTAATTTTTTAAATGGTTTCTTTCATAATTTGCTTTAACGTTTTACTTTGAATAATTTAACAGGTTGCTTACTAACTGGAACGGTTTACTTAAGGTAACCTCTATTAACACACTAAATAATACAACTTTTTGTAAGAGAAATGAAATATTTAAAAGATAATAAACCTGATCCATAAAGTGTTAGATCTTTAACACGGACAAAGTTGCCACAATGCAAGGTCCAGCACTTGAGGTATGTCAATTTTCAAGATCTAAAACTAATGGCTTATGCAATAGTAAGATTTGGATCCATAGTGTTAGATCTTGAAAATGAACCATATCTCTTAAACGGATCATTTCTCTCCAATTCATATTCAGGATTTTGTACCTTCTTAGCAGCTCTACGTTTATAAATTCTCTTGAACCATTTCCAACATTCGGCTCCTAAAAGGAAAAGTATAGAACAGGCAACTGCTACTCCCCATTCATAACCAATTGGTTTATGTAAAAATACTCTATCATTAATGACTGGGATATAGACCACGGGGAAGACGGTTACAGTACCAGCTATAACTGACCAGAAAAGAAATTGATTTCCCCATAAATCAATAGCAGTTTGTTTCCACCATGGATTATCAGTTTCCTGTCTCATACGGAATAATGAATTGGTTGGATGGATACATTCCCAAGATAAAATCAATGCACACCAGGTCATATTGGCAAATGCTGCTGCTCTACCTCTAAATACCAAGTCACATACATCAGGATTGGCATTGGTAGCGTTACAGTTTTCTCCCAAATATCCATCACCTTTACCAAATACAATTACCACATAACATAATAAACAAGACACGGCCATCCAGAACCCAAATCCTAACATATCAATGATAACTTCCCATGTGAAGATTTCACTATTTGGTGGAGTTGTTAAAATATCTTCGGCGGCTTTTTCTTGACCTAAACCCATAGCTGGGAAACAAGAAGTAACCACTAAAATCCATAAAACTTCCACGGGAGATAATGGAAATACAGAAAACCCTGATTGATCAATGAATGCTAACCCAATCATTAAGTAAAAGGCTTGAGCAACATTTTCCGATAATAATTGTAACACAAACTTTTGAATATTTGAAGCCATTCTTCTTCCTTCTTCGATAGCATTTAAAATAGATGCAAAATTATCATCAGTTAAAACAATATCAGAAGCATCTTTAGCCACGTCAGAACCATTCATACCCATAGCAATACCTACATCAGCCTTCTTTAAGGATGGGGAGTCATTAACACCATCACCAGTCATAGCACAGAACTTCTTACGACGGTGTAAAGCATCAATCATTCTTACTTTAGTTTGAGGAGCACATCTGGCAATAACTAAAGGTAAGACGGGTAAGTTATCAATTTCTTCGTCTGTTAAGGCATCAAACTCATTGGCGGTCATACACATTGATTTAACCATCTCTTCAGAGTAATGGTATAAATTACGAGGAATGATACCAACTTCTTGAGCAATTGCTTTAGCTGTTCCTGGGTGGTCACCAGTTAACATATGAACATTAATTCCAGCTCTATGACAAGCTTTAACTGAAGCAGCAGTTTCGGTTCTTGGAGGATCATAAATCCCGATTAAACCTTGGAAGGTCAAACCAGATTCCACTTGCTCTCTGTTACCAGTATCAATTGAACTATCATTGGTAATATCTTTGGTGGCAAAAGCCAATACTCTTAATCCTTGGGTCGATAAGCAGTTCATATTGTCTTCGATAAATTTTTTATCATCTTCAGTTAATTCAATAGGTTTTTGACAATCATAATCATCATCACCAGCTTCTAATTCATCTTTATTATGACCTAACCAGTGACTACAACAACCTAAAACTCTTTCAACGGCACCCTTGGTATAAACTTTAGTTTCATCACCTTGTTTATAAATGGCAGACATTCTTTTGATGGAAGAATCAAAGGGGTATTCAGCCATATGTTCGTAATTATTTTCTTCGACTAATTCATCTCTACCAAAATTTAATCTGGTAGCAAAAACCTGGATAGCGATTTCAGTGGCATCACCATGACCTTTCCATTCCATTTCACCCGATTCTTCATTTTTGGTATGATGAATCTTTGCAATGTTAGCCAAGGTAGCAGTATATAACCAGTCAACAAAATTGGTAGGATAAGAACCTTTTTCAGGAAGTGGTAAGAAATCAATTTCTTCATCAGTTTCATTAATAAAGTAAGGAGAATGCTTTGCAAAACTAACATCCCCAATGGTTGGATTAAATGCTTCATTAGAATTATCAACTTGATAAGTACCAACATTTGGAACCCAAACTTTTTTGGCAATCATTCTACCTTGAGTTAAGGTACCAGTTTTATCAGAACAGATATCATTAATACCACCTAAAGCTTCTAAAGAATCTAATTTTCTAACAATGACATTTTTTTGAACCATAACTTGAGCCCCAACAGCCATAGTAATGGTCAACACAACAATTAAAGCAGAAGGAATCATTGAAAGGGCCACACAAATGGCATAAATGGCCACTTCAGTATTAACTTTAAACCCTTTTTGGGAAGCCATAACAACTATGGCAAAAAGAACGGCAATCCAAAATAATAAGATCGCTAACCAAGACAATTTTCTTTGTAAAGGAGTTCCGACATTAATCCCCAAGACATTACAAATAGCATTATAAACGGTTTTCAGCCAAGCTTGAGGATATTCTCTCTTTCTAGGTGTCCGATTATTTGATTTATCAACTTTAGCAACAATTCCATTACCATCTCTTAAAGAGCTAGCAATTTTCCCAATTTCAGTTTGTAATCCAGTACCAACTACAATCCCAGTTCCTCTTCCCTTAGCAACCACTGAGGAAGAATAAGCCAAGTTTAATCTATCACCAACAGGAATAGGAACCGAAAGATCTGAATAAATTTCTTCATGATTCTTAGCAACTGGTAAAGATTCCCCAGTTAATAAAGCTTCATCAGTCTCCAAATTCATAGTATCAATCAATCTTAAATCAGCAGGAACGGTATCACCTACTTGAATATGAACAATATCACCAGGAACAACTTCTTCAGCAGGAACGGTTTTGTCATCACCATCTCTGGTAACTCTAGCAGTAGGAGAAGATAAAGATCTTAAAGAACCCATGGTTTTTTCAGCTTTTAATTCTTGAATAAACCCAACTCCAATATTAATTCCTACCACAGCACCAATAACCCCACCAGAGATCCAATCTCTAATGGCCAAAGCAATAACCATAGAAATAGTCAATACCAAGATCATAGCATTGAATACTTGATGAGCAAGGATTTTAGTATAACTAACCTTATCACCTTCACCCAAAGTATTGGCCCCAAAATCTTTCAAGGCACCAGAAGCTTGTGAACTGGTATAACCATCTTCAGTACTAACCTTAAAAGCTCCAGCTACTTTATCTATAGACAACCTATGAGGTTGGAAATCATCAGATCCATTGGTAGTAAATTTAGTAATGGATGTGGTATCAGTATTAACTCTTTTTTCTTTTAAATCCGACATGTTTTACTTGAACCAATTCATATCAATCACAGAGGGGGGATCTAGTGCCCTATTTATAGCTTCCTATTGGTATATCATTATATGGCCAAGACTGTTATCTTTGGCAATTAAGAAATTCTTGAAAAATTCTTAATGGATTGTATACCGGAATGGGTGTCATGTCGAGGACTGGAAGCCCTATCAAGGGCCCGCCGAACTATTTTTAGGTGCCACCATGCAGCCAAAAGCGGCCCCAGAGCCCTGGGTTGTGTGCAGGAATGGTCTGAGATGTGGTCCCCTAGTTCATGTTAAAAAGAAATCCTGTCAGGAACATCAGATGGTTTTGCAATCCATTGGTCATACATCAGCTGGATGACAGGTTGAATTGAGGTCGTAGTTATAGGCATGTTGCATTGGTATAATTGCCAGTTACTAATTATAGATGTGTCACCCAAACGAGCCTCCACGTCGGTGGCCAGTGGTCAATGTAAAAGGTTGTGGATAAGATTGTGGATAAGAGGTTTATATGCCGTCAGGTCAAGAAATAATCCTGGGTGCATACAGGAGATATCTAGCAAACCGGGGGGTTTCTGGGCAAGGTGACGTGATAGCCGGTGTGACCTTCCACCCTCGGATTGCTCAGGGGTCTGGTGGACGGCGGTCGTGTCCCATCCCCGTATACTTGGTCGGAGCATCGAAAACTTTGTGAATTTTTCACTCATCTGTTTCTAACCCTATGGATATACTAATGAACTAAAGGATTATTTCATTAATATATCCACCTTAATAGGTTAGGTTTGCATTTCGAAGGTTTTATTACTTGTCCCATAGTAATCAAAATTCAAAAAAATTGCATAGATCAATGTCATCCCTAAATGGAGTTAATCTATTGTGTAGTAATATTTTAACCAAAGGCTTGGGATTAAAGCTGGGGATACAATGAAGGAGCTAGGATGCCACTAGCTGCTAGCATGTTTGATGATAACTGTTCTCTGTCTCTGTAGACGTTCCTGTGTTGCTCTATCTCTGTCCCTTCACTTTCTCTCTTTCTCTCTCTGACTGAAAATTTTGTGAGCGTTGGGCCGTTTCTCGATACTGTACCACCATTAGAGTGAACATTGTACCGTGCCACCAGCTGTAGACAGGGGTCGTTTTAAAATGCAGCAGGACCAGCAGATCATTGATGCTATTGATCAGAAATCATTCACTTACGCCAAATCACTCATAAAATTAAAACAACAAAAGAATCCTAACCAAAGTTACTATTGGGCATTGAATAATTATTTACTATATAAGCAAGGTAATATCACTGAAAGTTTACAGGAATGTTGCAAATTGCTTGAAAAATTTCCTAATGATCCTCGTACTACTGATCTATTGTATACCATCTTCCAGGAACAAGGAAAAGAAAAGGAATCCAATCAAGTATATGAGAACTTGATTAAACGATTTCCGAACAATTGTGAACCATTGATCTCTCAATGGTTTTATAATTCTTTAAAGTATCAGAACTATAAGAGTTTGCAGAAAGCAAGTATTCAGCTTTCCAAATTGAATCCTCTGGTCAGAAAGTACAAATTTTGGGCCGGGATTTGTAATTTCTTATTGGCTAATCAGGTGAAGAATGATCCAAAACAATTTAGTTTATTTCTTCAATTGGGTTATAAGGCCATTCTGGACTTAAATCCTGATACAACCCAGGATTTGTATGTATTTATTAAGCTTTTGGCTCCTATAGATCTCCCCAAAACTGTATCTATTATTGAAGAGTTTATCAGTTCTCATAACCAACCTTTGGATTTGGACTGTAAGCTTTTATACTTACAGGCTTTGACTTCTTTAGAGGATTATAGTAAGATCTTGGTGGTTACGGAAAATTACTTGTTTAAAGATAACTTCAATGACTTCAATACCTGGAAATTATTCATTAAAGCCAATCATAATTTGCAGGTTCCTTTTGATCTGTTAAAGGTTAAAATCTCCGATTATCCTTGGTCTAGAAACTCCCAGTTGGCATTGGTTGAACTCTGTAAGGTTTATGCCCATCCTGAGTTTGTACAGATGGTTTTAGATTATTATGACAAATTCTGTACCAAGTTATGTTGTTTTCATGATTTGAAGAATTATATTCCTATAGCATTTGAGTCTGCAGACTCTCTGGATATTATCCAACATATAAGGTTATGTAAAGATAAATTGGTGGATATAATTACTGCTACTACTAAGAAATTGCTTGAAGATGAAACTAATGTCAATGACAAATCCCTAACCCACTTGGTAGTTAATCAGAAATTACTCAACTACTTTGGAATTGCTTCTGATAACAAGCAATACGCCATAGATAATTACAATATCTACAACAAATATTTATCCTTGACAGACCCTAAACATAAGTTAGAAACTGATTTTTACCTGGCTAACCAGTTGATTTTAATTAATGTCCTCAGGTCATTACAAGAAGACTTTAGTACTGAGAATATTATCAAGCTGACGCTTGTGTTAAAATATGTAATAACAAAAGATCCTCTAGATTTCGAGGTAAACTTGTGGCTCATGCAACTATTATCATACTTAAATATCACCGATGAAGTTATCCAGATTTATGATAAATTGAAAGTTAGAATGTTCCAAAATGATTCTTTGGGATACTTACTTATCAACAATGTTTCCCATTTGAATCCTAGCAAAAATAATCTTCAATACTTGGTCAATATTTATAGATTTTATTTAACTTACGAATCAGATGCTACTGGTGACATCCAAAGAGCTTTTGATGAACAAGTTTATAATAAGCTTGAGAGCTTCCTCGGTTTTAATAACAAGCTATTGAATTCTATCCAATACCACCAATTGGTTCTTGAGATATTTAGAATTGTCAAAGTGTTAAATGATAAGGGTTACTATCAGTTCTTCTTAACCAAGCTTTTGGATATGACCAATAAAATGTTCAACTCTAATTCAAGTCATACCTTTGTGGACAACAGAGACTTTAAGATCTTGTGGAAGAATTTGGGATTCAGCAAACTGTTCATTGACAATTTCATGACCCATTTCCCGTCCGTCAATGATTCAACATTGAAACTTGAATTTAGTAAAGAACTATTAGCAACTCAATACACTGATCCAAGCTTTAAGACTTATAATAAGCTTTTATCTACATCCAGTTCCAAGTTTTCTGAGCCAGTTTCGAAGTTTAATAACTGGTTATACAAGATTTATGGCAGTCTATTCAAATTGAATAATTCGTTAAATAAATCAGAGTTTGACTCTTGCAACAACTACTTACTCAAGAATCTAAAAATGACCAAAACCCCATTAACCAAAAACCTATTATCCTGGGAATTAAACTATGAGTTGGTGCAATTGATCCTGTTGGTCCAGTTCATTACTCAGCAACCCAAGATTTACAAGAGTTATATCCCGTTGGCAAACAATCTATATAATGAAATTAACAATTCATTTAAGACCGATCAATTGGAGTTATTGAATCTGTTCAAAGCCATTCCTTTAGAGCCATTTCAAGTGGATATTACCAGAGATTTTATGGAAGACTGTATCGACAAATTTCATAGTTCTTTGGTAAGATCATCTTACGTTAACTTTAAAAAATAGATATGCATTAACTAGATAATTACAATACATAGTATACATGTAAGTCTTTTTTATAACTTCAAATCAACCCCCATTACATTGGCCATATCATTGGCTCTTCCAATTCCTTGACTCAATAGAAACTTGCGATAATTCAAATCCATTTTGTTATTCACCTTGAATTCTTCTCTCAAATATCTCATTAATTCGTCACGTTCATGGTGTCTATAAACTGATCTGGCAATTTGTCTATAGGTGCTTCTGACCTGCTGCCTGAATAGAAATTCCTCTAAGGAGAGAGTTGGTCCGAGTTTGCTCCCTAGTGGCTTCCCCATATCATAGACGAATTTTGTGAATCGATTGCAGTCTGGCAGGTTCTGATGAGCATCGAGGTCGTGTGCAGTCAAAGTGGTGATAATACTATTATGTCTATAAGCAATACTTACGGTAGCTATATATCAGGCTTTATTTACAGTAGGAGTCCTTCTAAAAGATGGTAGAAGCCCATTCAATCGCCATCTCCACCTCAACTTATTCTGCAATGTTTTGAGCCAGTTCAACTCCGAGAGGCCACTGGATTGGATGAGGTTAGTGGAATTGATGATTTTTAATTGGTCCACCAAGTTCTTGGGCATTCTATCGACTGATCTCAATTGAATAGTCTTGAACATATTTAATAGCTTCAAGTTTTTCAGCTCAGGTAAACCTAACGATAATGAAGACGGCCTATATTCATTTGTATCGACTTGATTGGTGTTTAGTTCATTATTGTATAATTCATTCAAAAACTCTTCATAAATTTCGATGCAATCAAAACAGATAAACTCATTGAATATATTGTTCAATTCAGGATTCTTTATATCATGTTCTGTTTGGCTGCTCTTGTGCAACTTAGCTCTCTTATTACTGATGACTGAACTTATTTCATATAATGGTTTGTCACAAATATCACAGTGTTTTAATAATCCTTTCCCGGGAATATTTCCAAATATCTCCTCAAGGTTTTCTGAGTTATTGGTTTCTCCTGAAATCTTCCGCTTGTTTTGGCCATTTACATTTAGTCTTTGTTTGAAGTTAGCCAATGACCGTTGGCGGAATAATTGATGTGCTTGTAGTTGAGAGGCAACTCCTTCATTCCTGTTAAATTGCGTCCTGGCATCGCCACTTTGTGTATCTATAGATCCATCCCTCTTGGTATCATCATCATCATTTGTGGAGGTTCTGGTGAGGGTAGGCGTAGCTGTCCCGTTCATATTCATATAATCTTCTACCAATATTATGGGTTCCTCACTATCGTCAAAGCTCTCGTCGATTTCTGTGGTCATGTTTTGAGTTGTCAAAGTATCAATGGAGGTGAAACTAACATCTTCAACCGGAATATCTCTAGAGAGAAAGTCTTTGGGGAGCTCTCTAGGTACTGGTTCTCGATAGGTATTACCTTTGTGGGAAATGTTTGGAGTCGACTTGGATCTATTCGAAAGCCCAAATTTCGACTTTTTATTGGTCTTTAATGGTGGGGGAAACGGTAGGGAAGTCAATGTGGAGTTATCAATCAAGTCTAACTTGGATGGATGCCGATCCAACGGGATTCTGGACCCTTGATCTGTCATTAGTCTCGGTTAATTATGTGGTCTGGAAATACAAATTGGCTTCCAAAATTATGCTCAGGGGAATCTTTGGTACTTAATATGCCATGAGAATGAAAGTTGAAGTCTGGGACCTGGCTGGTAGATGATGTATAATCACAGTATCGTCAAAGTAGTTTATTTTTACCGTAAAGATGCCATGTTTACCTCTCCGCGAAGGGAAAAATGCGGCACCGATTGCAAAAAATGTGTCAAATGGGTTGCAGATCTTTGCAATCGTTGCTTGTACCAGGGGATAGAGAGCCATGGATATACCGTAAGATGGTTGATTATTTTCATTATCATCTATTTTAGTCTACAGAATAATTTACAGGGTCCTCGAGCTTAACAAAGACAAATAACAGGAATCGCCGTCGTCGTGATCATTAGCCCAATCTTGGATATCATTAAATATTCTTTGACTGACGATCCGATCCATTTCTATTTCCTGCTGTCTCATCTTTAAGCAAAGGTCCTCACATAGCTCAATTAGAATTGAGATTCCTTTGAGTTCTTGTCGTCTTTTAAACTCTACGATTGATCTAAGGTTATTAATCTTGGTGAATCGAATTTCTAAAACATTCAAATTGGGCAAGTAATCTGCCTGTAATATCAATGGAATGGCTTGATTGGTGATATAAGGGCAGTTATTAAGAGATAACCGTTGTATAGTGACACTGTTATTGATGGTCAAATCCCAAATGGACTTATCAGTGATATGGCACCCGGCCATCCCAACTGTAACCAAATTGTGATTATTGGTAATTAAATTCTTCACTCCAGCATCAGTGATTAAATGGCCCCTATTCTTTCTTCCTAAATTAATGGTATTTAACTTGGTGCAATTCTTCCCTAAATGATAGATACCTGAATCAGTCACCAACTCGCATCCTCTGATGTCGACCACTTCAAGGTTCGGACATTCTTGACTAATCTTTTTTAAGTAATTATCATCCAATACTTTGGATCCACAAATCATGATCTTTTTGACCTTGAGACCATTTTGGAACAAATGCTCTGGCGGTAAGAATTTAGGACACATGAAAATCTCAATGGTTTCCAAGTTGTCCATATGGAATCTCTTAAAAGTTTCTTCAAGAAGTTCTGCTTTCAAATTATACAATTTGTGTAATTTGAATTCGGTAGGCTTAAAATTCATATTCTTGGAAGAATTTTGAATGAACTTACTCATCTTAAACTCATCATTAAAATAGAACCTTTTAGTCAAGAGTTCATGAGCTATGGAGTTGAACAATCTGTTTACAGCTAAGCAATTGAATAAAATATTAGAAGCTTGCTCTTTGGCAGGTTGGGCATCCATTTCTTCCAAGGATTGCCTGGCAAGCTTTTCATTTCCATAGATTAATAATGCATGTTTTAATGATAACGGTCTTCTTCTAATGGGAGTAGATTCCTTAGGAGAGTTATCATTTTGAATCGAAGCGAATTCCATGATTTTATAAACAATTTCAGGAATTTCAAAAATTGATGGTTGCCCTTGTTGACTATATTCATCAGGGGTGTTAAGTTGTTCTTCGAGCTTTAATTGGATTTTATTCTTTTTCTTATTATGACTGGTTTCATAGTTACTGAATATCCTTCCAGGTCTATCCAAAAACAATTCATTGGGAGTCACTGGATGCTTTGGGGATGATAATGGGGTGTTATTGTCATCCACCAAATCTGGCAATGACTCCAAATCCATATCTGAATCAGAGTTCGATGTGAAGGAGAACTCAGAATCCGACAATGGTAAAGAAGTGTGATATTTGTTAGGGGGGAATTCAGACTGTTCTAGGTTTGGTAACTTGATTATTGGTTTTCTATTTCTTCTCTTGATAGACCTAGAATTGCCGTTATGTTTTGGAGTAGCCATGGGATTGAAGATATTGCTAATAGATTTGACTTTCTTTACATGCCTTTGATCATCAATAGAGTCAAGTTCTGACAATACCTGAACTTTTTCCGGAGAAAATTCATAGATTTTATTATCATTGTAAGGTTCCACCAACGGTTGAGTAGTATTAAATCGAGCTTCCATTATAGTATAAATACAATGCTTGCTGTATTGGTAATGCAAAAAAATTTTAGAAAGAAATTAAAATGGAAGGAACTAACAATACATGAATAAATGATAGACTAGGGTGAGTTAAAAATGACAGATTCGACGACTTGAAGAAGTTTCAACTTAATGATTCCCACAAGTGAAAAGAATTCGGTTATTAATTAAATGAGTCGAAATGTTATGCCAGTTAATTCCAAGTAAACTGACTTTCAGGAGAAACTAATTATTCGACAACTTCTTGGAAACAAATATAAAAATCCCTGCTGGACGGCTTGGTAAATGAAGAAAAAAAAAAACCCTGAATACTGGTTAAAAGGATTTAAAAATTTCAAATAATTATTCAGGTACGAATCCTTGAATATATATAAGTTTAAAAACGAAACTGAGTTTAAAAGTTATTTTAAAATATCAAATTGAAACTTCAGCCAGTAAATTATCCAAGTAACGACAAACTAGGTAATACGATTTGCCAGTTCGGTAATCACAAGCTAACAAATTGAAGTACTATTGTTGACGAGACGGCTTTATTGTGAAGGAGATTGTTTTGTGTTCGTTGTAACTCCTTAATTTTCTTTTTCTTAATTCTTCTTTGAGGTTACCAGCAATTAATTAGTAGTTTAAAGCCCATAAGGGGTCGGCTGATTACTTATTTACGAAATAAACCAGTACAAATGCTTAATGACTGCAATTTGCAGTAAAAAATGCTGGTTCTCATTACCGCAATAGGATACAAGCCGCACAATCTTGACGTTGCCATGAGCAGCATAACTGGTACACGCACGCGGTTTTTCTATTTTACTGGCTCAAGGTTTTGCAACTACTTGCACTAGTTTCTATTGTTAACCGTATCTAGTTAGTCGTTAAACAATGTTTATCTGGGGTTAGGTCCGATAGTGTATATATGCGAGGTGAGTGGCTTGTGCTTTTACCCAGATACTTCCTAAAAATGAATTAACCGAAATGATTAAGTTGCAGGGATACAGGAAGATTTTTGAGATATGGGTGGCTGACAGACAACGAAGAATAGGTGGCTGCTGTAGTATAGTAGAGAGGGGCTTGGGCCCGGGCTTGGGCCGGCGTTGAGGCCAGGTGTTGGAGCAGGTGTTGGAGCAGGTGTAGGTGTACGAAGACCAGGCCCATGCTCCTTAGTTGAGATTCTACTAGTCTAATCCACCAGCCCATTGTCAACCTTAATAATCCATTGATATCTATATAGTCCCTAAACAGCCGTGTACTCTCCCGCTTTGTGTTTAGCCAGGCATTTTGCACCCTCGTCAAGTTTTTTTTTTGCAGTAATCGGAGATATGCAAAAATCGCTGGTTCTCGCAACTACATAACAACAAGTAAGGTACTGGTTATAACAACAACTCATAATGGAAAACGAGTGCAATAGGCGAGTACAGCAGACGAGTGAGCCGACGAGTACGCCGACGAGTATAGCAAATGGTTTGATAGAAGAGCTCAGAGTTGATGGCTACTGAATAACTGAATGCCAGTAACCAACCAGCCAGTAGTGCTAGTACCAGCACAAAGTTGTTAAGTTGTTTAGTAGTTTTAGTGGTAGGTATCCACGATGACTGCTGTCTACTACCGTAGATGACAGCGTTGGCCAGGGGGCCCACAAGATAGAAAGCAACCGGTGACGAACACAGGTCCTGGTAATGCCTATGGGCCAGTGCTCTGAGGACCGGTGCTCGGGGACAAATAGAGTTAGACTCCGATTACAGTGCTTCTAGCACCCCCTGAAGCGATCAAGAAGCTTATGGCTACTACACATCCAACCAGCGGAAGTCTAAATTAGCTTTAAAGGCTGTGCCAACGAGGTGGTTTCTACGGGGTCCCTTAGTACGGGGCACCTCACCACCGCTCCCAACAACGCCCAACATCACTGAAGCACTACAGAGGCTGCCCGGGGGCTTGTTTTCCACGGCTCTGCCACCTGCATAACTAGCCCATAATTACACCACTTCCCGGGACAGTCCTGTGCCGGTATCTGTTGGCACGTCTAACCATCTGCAATTTTGGGCGATCCTGTCTTAATTAATCCGTGGTCACGGCCAATGTCTAGATTTTCCGAGAAACACCCGCAGTAACAAAATATTTCCTGTTAGCGCATTTAGATAAGATTGGAACAATCAATCACTAATTTTCTCCTATTCTGTCTTCTCCACCTAACCCTTTCAGTCTGTCATCATCTTATATGAGGACCTTCTTTAACTGAACTTATGTCACCACTTTCCCAACGACAATCCCCCTATAATCACCACCTCTTCCACCCAATATCGGAACCCTCTTACTCGGATCCCGGTCGCCCAACCCCATCTATAATGAGCTAAAAAATAGGAAACCCTTCTTAATTTCTTTTTCTCACTCTTTTTCTGTGAGCACCAAGGGCCATCAGATCTTTACATCTACTACTATAACTAGTATTTCTTCTGCTTCAGTTTCTGTATTCCCGTTGGTGTCATTGCAGGACAGATATACCGATACAGATAAGCATAAATCCTGTACAAGTCCTGAAGTGCATTCCAATATTGAACTTTTCCAAAGGACATACCAGTTGATCGAACGTTTCCAACATGGTTAAAAAGCAGACAAATTCTTCCAAACAGACATCTTTGTTTGATATCAGACTCAAGAACCATGACCATGATGTGTTGGTTTTAAAGGGTCCTCCTGAAGATGCTGGGTCTGCTCTATTATCAGGTAAAGTGGTGTTATCGGTGAAAGAACCTTTTGCTATTAAGAAGCTTAACTTGAGACTATATGCCAATTTAAGATTGAATTGGTCGGACCAGATCAATACTCCCAAGGGATCTTATCCAAAATCTATTCGTCATGAACGGAAGATTTATGAGTATAATTGGGATAAGATGGAGATTAATCAATACCTCAGTAATCTTTATGACAATAATGCTCTGAATAATCAGGCAAATCAACCTAGCATTGGATTATCTCGAAATAGTTCAACCTCGTCTTTGAAATCGTTGAATCATTTTAGGTCTAAATCATCCACCAATCTTCATGGACTGAAATTTTCTCCTAATAATTCGTCCACCAATTTGGCTTCTCAGTCAACCAATAGTTCATCTGCTAATTTGAAGAACTCCAATCATATTTTAGTTCAAGGTAATTATGAGTTTCCATTTTCTGCTATATTACCTGGGAATATGCCTGAATCCGTTGAAGGTTTACCGGGGGCTTCAGTAGTGTACAGGTTAGAAGCTACCATAGATAGAGGGAAATTCCATAATATAATGACTGCTAAAAAGCACGTAAGAGTGGTTAGAACTTTAACAACAGATGCAGTAGAATTATCTGAAACAGTAGCTGTTGATAATACCTGGCCCAAGAAGGTGGAGTATTCCTTAAATGTACCTTCCAAAGCCATAGCCATAGGCTCTGGCACTCCTATAAGTCTAATGTTAGTCCCATTATTGAAAGGATTACGATTAGGTGAAACCACAATTTCTTTGGTAGAGTACTATTCTTATATGGGATATGTACCTCCTGTTCATAATGGTGAAAGAGTGATTGTCAATAAAGTCATTCCAAAACCTAGTGATGATGATCCCAACTTTCAAATGGATAAATGGGAAGTGGATACGTTTTTAAGAGTTCCTCCTAGTTTATCTAAATGTACTCAAGATTGTGATATCTTGTCTAATGTTAAAGTCCGTCATAAAATAAAATTTGCTATTGGGTTGGTTAATCCTGATGGGCATGTTTCAGAATTAAGAGCTTCTTTACCGGTTCAATTATTCATTTCTCCATTTGTATCTGTTACTACTGCTCAAGACGAAGAAGACCTTACAGAATCACATAAACCAGAGCATGATGAACAGGTATTGTTCTCTGCTGATAGATCACGGAGTAACACAAGTTTAAATAATTTATCAACTAGCCCTGGAGCCACAGACGCTAGTGGTAATCATGGTAATATCCGTTCGAATTCTTCATCATATACTTCTTTTTCAGGATTGGTAGCTCCTCCTTTATACGAACAACATATTTATGATCGATTATGGTCTGACGTTTCTCCTATAGACTCGCCATCACAATCGGGGACTTCTACTCCAAATCCCAGAGACGTTTTACCTACAAATGGAATTCAACATGAGTTCAGTATGTCACCCATTGATAGTGTACAATTGAATGAAAATTTAAGGTTATTAAGTTTGCAAAGACAGGCACAAGAAACTTCTGGTACTGGGTCTAATGAAAGAGCTACATTTAGCTTGGATGGAGAACCTACCAATGACTACTTTGCCAATACAAATCCAAATGCTAGTGCTAGAAGACCTGTTTTATCTAGTCGGAACAGTACTAACAACTATCCATTAACATCTCCAGGAGTAGTAAGTCCAGCGGCTCATTTATCAAGAACCCAATCAGAATCAGTTTTGAATTCTCCTGAAATGTTGCAGGTCCCATCTTACAGTCAAGCAATCAAATCTGATGTTGATGAGGAAGGATTTTCTCCCGCATATGAACCACCTTTGCCCGGGTCGAATGTTAATTTACAAGATGCCAATAAAAACTATGAAGACTATGTCAGTTGTCTGAACTCTGGTGCTAGAACTCCACTAACCAGAACTTCAAGTTCAATCAACACAAGAGCTTCAAACAACTCCTCACCATCTTTCTCCAGAAATTCATCGTCCTCAAACTTATCTAACTTGTTGGCCGGTAATAAAGGATCCTCCAGTAGCAGGATACAACCACAATCACCTAATCCAACTACCTTATCACCAAACGTCGAGGGCCCTAACTCATCCATATCTCCTTCTTACCAACGGCCCCAATCCCCAGTAGCCTTGAGCCATGCAAACCATATCTCCTCAAGTCGGTCATACACCAGCAGTCCTAACTCATCCAGTGAGAGCTCAATTCCCCTCTCTGCATCTCCAGTCAGCCACCCAGTTCAAAACACCTCACCAGCTAGTCAATCTAATGCTAGTCTCACCAAACCATCCACCAGTGCTACCAACAGAAATGCTGCTGTACTGGGGAATAATCCTCCTATTCGTTCCAACTCGTCGTTGAGTCTTCATAATTTACATTTCTTGAGCAAAAAAAAGGATAAAAAGTGAACCCGCATTGACGCTTACTTACTTTAGAAAACTATTTAGATCTAATACATTTCGCTACCTCAAGCAATTTAAGACAATTGTACCTCTATCTTTTTGCAATCAGTTGCAACTTTTTGCAATCATTACAACGGTGCGATCGCCAAAACTGCGCGGCCCCTCATAAAAATGCTAACAACAAGTCACAGTTCACAGCACCATTCATGTTTAGAGACAGAACCAATTTGTACCTTTCATACCGTCGAACTGTTCCCCGAGCACTGCCTCTGGCTACTAATGCCGATCTCAATACTTTTGGAGACGAAGAACACGAAGGACTAATTGGAAGACGGAAGACCCCAAAATCCCAGTATCGAGACAATGAAGAAACCATTGAAATGCAAGCAATTGCTCCATCAATTTTTGATATTTCCAAACAAATAGATGATAATCTTGTATATATCAAGGCCCGGACCTCCGACTTGAACTCGCTTTATAAGAAGTTGTTGATTACCAGTGCCAATGATAAGCCACCGATTGAGAATAAGATTGAAAACTTGAATTATGACATCACCAAAAAGTTTGAAAACTCATACGTATTGATTAAGAAGTTTGAGTTCCTACAGAAAAATCACCAAAGGTTGAATTTGGACTATTCCAATAATGAACTTACCATGATAGAAAATTTCAAAAAGAATTATGCATTGAAGATTCAGGAATCGTCTTTGATCTTTAGAAATTTACAGAATAATTATATCAAGTTCTTGAGAGATGATGATTACGAAGACTTGAATGATACTAATCTTTCCATCACCAGTAGTAGCAATCCTCTTAATAGTAATACCAACGGTGATATGTCTCAAGGATTGTTGTTGCAAGAAGAAGAAACCAAGAAGATTGAAAATTATTCTAAACAAGTGCTACAAGAATCTCAAATGCAAATGCAAACCCAACAAAGTACTAATGATCAATTCCTTCAGCAAAGAGAACGAGAGATTTCAAAATTAGCTATGGGGATTTTGGAGATATCTACCATCTTCAAAGAAATGGAAAGTTTGGTAGTAGAACAAGGTACTATTTTGGATAGAATAGACTATAACATTACAAACACTGCACAGGACTTGAAAGATTCTAACAAAGAGTTATTAAGTGCTAAAACTTACCAACAAAGAACCACAAAATGTAAGATTATATTTCTATTAAGTTTGATAGTATTTGCCCTTTTGATAATCGTGTTGGTAAGACCTCATGGTTCTACCAAAGTGATTGAAAAGCCAGCTCCACCTCCTGAATCTGGTGATAGCTCCCATGACAATTTGGTAGACGAGAGACCTTCACTTGATAAGCCTGATGATAATGATAACGCATTGTTAAGGAACATATAGTCCTTGACATCAAATTTAACACGAAATTGTATAATAAATCTACCCACTATATAAGAAAATAATCTACCTAATAATACATAAATTGAACTCTGAAATGAATAACTAACCAACTAGATATTTCACAAGAAAAAAAAAAAAAGCTCTACATCATTCCATATGGGTTATTACCATCTCTCTTACCGGGACCACCAGGACCCCTTGGGCCAGCTCCAGGCATACCAGGCATACCAGGCATACCCATTCTATTAGGAGCATTCATACCTGGCTTCATGGGCCCTTTTCTTCTAGTAGCACCACCAATAGCAAAATCTGGGTTATTGGCTAAGGCATTATCAGAGGCGGTTGGTGGTGGTCTTGCAACTGCAAATCTATGTTGTTGAGGAGCTCCCATTGGTTGCATTGGCTGCATTGATGGCATTTGGGGTTGCATTGGTTGGGCTTGGGGTTGCATTTGAGGTTGCATTGGTGGTGGCATCATTTGTCTTTGCATTTGAGGTGGTGGTGGTGGTGGTGGCATTTGTTGTTGAAATTGGGGTTGGAAAGGTTGTTGTTGTGGATATGGAGATTGATATTGTGGTTGAGATCCATAGTAAGGTTCATGACCATATTGATTTTGATTATATCTTGGATTAACAGCCCTTTGGGATACACTGGTGAAATCAGAAGAAGCATCAGAACCCATTTCAGCAGATCCTTGACTTCCTCTATTATGATAAGCCATCATGGCCGGTTCATTTTGAGGAGGTAAATCATCATCTCCTAATTCAGTGAATGGTCTATGACCTTCAACTTCAGGATGATGAACAAAAACACTCATATCAGCAGCTCCTCCATAAGGAGGCTTATTTAATGGACCACTTGAAGGATAGGGTAAATTAGGCACACTACCCTTTGGAGTATCATTATTAGTAGGAGTAGCTACATTAGGAACAAAACTTGGAGCAATTTGTTGTTTGGAAGAAATAGGAGTGTTAGGACCATTAACAAGATTAACTTGAGCATCTTCATATTGAGAACCAGCAGTTCTAGATCCAAAAGAATGATTATTTTGTTGAGTAAAATCTTTAGCTAATTGAGGATTAGAATTATAAATACTTGAACTGGTTAAAGTATTCGATTTTCCTTGATTATTAGTAGCTTTAAATTCATAATCTCTACTAATAGAACTATTATTATCATCATATCCTCCTTTAAATCCTCCTCCAGGGGGTGGCATAAAACTAGAAGTATTATTACCAAATTTTTCATCCAAATTAGTTAATTCATTTATTGATTCATCATCGCCATTACCAGAAAAATCTGATACTCTCAAGGCTACAAAAAGGAATACCAATGAAATCAAACTAGCAGCAGCAGATCCAATTAAAATCCATCCCGTCCATGAAACGTGTGGATGGAACATTACCACCACTAATACAGCAATTAAAGCAGTAGCAATAAATGCTACAATATTAAATACAATCGTAATTATAAGCATCCCACTAGTAAAAAAGTGAGTAAAAAATATAAGTATCAAGCAGATCAAATTAAGCCCACAGGCAATAGGACAAATTATCAACGTCTTAGCTAACGTGGTCCTAGTACCATTAGCCAAAAGCCAATCATTACGCGAATCGTGTGAAGCTATATCATACGGGAAGGTAGCATCAGAACAACTTTTCCCGTCGGTGGGACAGAACCCAAACACTCCGTAATCATAATCCTTGGTAGAAGCAAGAGCAAACTGTTTAACCACCGGAGCACTTATAGTACCAAGCAATAAGAACACAAACGACACAAGCGTTAAGATAAACGATACCGAATTAAGTCCCAAGGCGAATCCCATTTCAAAGTATTTGATGATTTTATGGGGGCACCAGGGTTATTCACGAGATTGAAATTACCAGAATAACTGCCAAAATATACCACCAAAACCTATAAAAAAAAACGGACTCTAAAAGTATGGTGAATTTTTTATTATTTCCACTTCAATAGGGGTAATTATATAAAATCAACGCTTTTCGTGCGGCTATAAAAATCTCTAAAAAAATCTCATAACGCGACCATTTTTGCAGGTGGCTGGCTTGTTGATAAGAGATCAAGATCACAATGGATCATTGCGGTGTTAGGCTAATGAGGGTTATTGTTAGCCGGGGGTGATGCAGTTGTAGTGATCCCTGACATTGTTGGACCCTTGCTGTTACTTTGTACATGTAGACGGGATCCGGGCGTTGGCAGGTGCTGTTTATTGCCTTCTGGAGTGATTTCGGGCTGGCACCACTTAGGCTATGGGATGGCCCGACGCGGCACATTGCCGCAGTCCGATTTATATTTGAGGTTGATTATTGCTTGCCTTCATACCAGATATCAGGAACCTCTAATATATACCTTTCCATAGCTTCTCTAAATCTGATTCGGTATTGCTTGGGAGTGACAATGGTAGGATCTTTACCTTTCTTATTCCCTCCTATAAGGTTATTCCCTTTGACCCAATTCTCGACTTTTTTATCCCAGGTGAAGGTTCTTAACCAATCGATTATTCCAATGTAAAGCTTCTTGGAAGAATCATTGATTCCAATAATAAGCGAATAGTCCATGACATCCATGGCTGATAAAAAGGAGGTATCATTGAATAAAGATCCTCGGAGTAATTTCTTCAGATGCTCTTTGACGAATAATGGTGATTCGTAAATATATTCAATCATATTTTCATCCAATAACACTTCATTTTCTCTTCCGGTTTGAGTAACATGCCTATTTCTCATAGATCCTTTTAAATCAAAAATTCGGGTGGTTTTGGTGTTGTAAAATAAGTTCTCCATGATAAGGAAATCCATTTTGAAGGTTTTCCCTGTAACTACATTCTTGATATGAATTTGATAAAACCCAAAGATTTTGGCAAGTGCTGTGGTTAAGGTATTGAACATGGATTGGGAAATATACTTAAAGTAAAATGGTGCTATTGAAACAAATGATTCCAAATCGGCTTTGGATAATTCTTTCACGATATATCGATTATCTAGGGTCTTCAAGAAATTTGATCCACTTTTTCCTCCACTAGAATTCCACTTTATACATCTAGATAAACTTTGAATAAATCTATCTTCCTTTCCACATGATTTTCTTAATGCTTCAAATTGTTCTGAATAAAATATTTTACAGGATAATGCAGTCGTCCCATCGGTAAATTGGTACTTAAGATGGGTTGATTTATTCTTTGTCATTATTTTTTCAAGATCATTAGGCTTTCTTCCATTATCAAATCTATTTTTAAATTTCTTTTCGATTTTAGCAAAACTATTGATCTTCTTATCATTGATTTCATTGGAATCAAGTTTGGTATCATCTTCAAGGTCTTCTCCCATGGATTTAATCTTTTGTTTATAATCGTTGGTTGATAAACAAAATGCAACCAACGAACTAGGTTCATCTTCTCTCACAATCACATCAGAATCTGCAAATGTGTGTTCATTAGAATCTAACGGATAATCCAACGGGTCCCATAAAGATGCAGATCTATCGGCCCAGAAATTGGTTAATGACTTCAATAATGAAACCTTTTCTGGCTGGGGAATATCAACTAGTTTATCCTTTCTTGTTATCAAATCCTTGTCTAACGGTTTGTCATTGAATTTTTCTTTTGGTCTCTCTTTGTCCTTCCCTTTTTCGGCATCATTCTCCTTTTCCTTATCTTTGATACCTTTGAAAGCTGTGGATTGATCCAAGGCTCTCATATTTTTCGAAACTTCATCTGTTCTCATTCCAGGTCCCCTCTTATCCAATACTGAATCAGTCGTTGGTTTTCTTGACATTTTCTTATCCTTCTTTTCGTTATCCATCTCATCAACATCTACTACATCCTCAATCTTATTATAAATTTCGACTATCGGTTTGGAGGCTACAATTGGAATTGCCCGAAACTTGTTCAAGTTCTTCTTTAATTCTTGTTCTCTCTGCTTTTTAAATTCCAAGGATATTTGATCGAAATTCATTTGATCAAAAAAGCTGGCAAGTTGTGACACTTTGTTATTTGATTTGATTGTTGGAATTTGAGAAGACAGTTGTGAATGTATTGAATTCATCGACATATCAGATGCTTTATGATTCAAATTATTAAGTGGTGGAGGTCTACGCAATGGAGAACTTACAGCTCTTTCATCCGTTTCCTTACCACCGCTTGCAATATTAGGAATACTGCTGTTCGAGTTATTCTGTCTTTCGCTTTCAATGAATTTTTCCATCTTGTTTACTTTATCCCCCACATTTGACTTGGGATTGTATAAAGCTCTTGGAATAAGCTTGCCGATTTCCTGGCTCTGGGCATCATTCAAATGATCAACAGGTATTGTATCACCACTACTTATAGTTCTCGTATCAGACATATTCGTTTGGTCCTCTTCTTCTCCCTCGCCTTGGTTCTTTTCTAAATTCAGCAATTCATTATCATCACTTTTTGACATATCATTCATTTCAACTTCTTTAGCACCATCATTATTATATCGATCCATTAAAAAGTTTCTTAAATGGAATTGAGTAATCCTTGTAATTTCATTTTCAGATGGTAAGTATTTGGTTTCAAAATCATTGAAGTCTGCATCCCAAGATACTCCTAGTTCCTGTAGTTTACGAACAATGGAATTCAAAGGTAAGTAAGTAGTGGGAGCCGTATTATTATAAATATTCAATAACTCTTCTGTGACCCGCTGTTCTTGGCCAATCAATTTGGTTTTTAATTCCTCGATCCTTCGAGCCCCATCTTCAGCTTTATCAAAAGTATCCACTTTCACTCTATTAAGCCTTTTGCTGATACTATTAAAGAATCTCTGACTTTTGGTTCGAACCGTATCTAAAGTTTCCACTTTCAAGTTGACATCTGTACTGGTGTCATACTCGATATGCTTTCGAGGAACGATGACCTCGTAACTATCGATTGGTGAATACTCAACTTTAATAGCTGTATCATTATATCCAAAGTATCTCACATGGTTTCTGAAAAAATCATGTCCACATTCACATTTATCGTTCAAGGCTACATTCTTTCCCCAAAACACAAGTTCGAAGAATTTCCCAACAGAAAGAAAGTACGTATCATCTGACAATTGAACTACTGGAGTCTTATAATTACATTCTTTACAAACACTCCAAAGAGTTCTTTGGTTGGGAAAGTTCATATGTTCTTGTGGAAGAGTGTCATATTTTTCAATGAACAAATCTAATTTTCCATTACCATGAACGTAGTTCTTATAGTGGTTGAGCATGGGTTCGCCACATTCATCACATTCATTCAAGGACTCACTGAACATCTGATCAAGTTGCAATCCCAAACATTTATCATTATCAGTGTAGTATTCTACCACAATAATGTTCGGCCCGCTGCAAGGGGTGTTAAACTTCATGGACACATTGGAATACAAAAGATGTATACTCTTGTGAAATATTGGGTACAACTGATACGAAGGAAGTTTCATATAATTAGACCATGACCTGGCTTTCGATTGATATTGAGCGAGTAAGTTCTTAACCTTAATATCACTGGTATGTTTCAAGAACATCAACAAATCATCTGATTTATTAGGAAGTTTATCCACGTCAATGTTCAATTTTAATTCCTCAATCAAGCTCATTTCTACGTCATCTAATGAGCTACATCGTTGCAATACATTATTTTTCTTGTTGGACAAGTAAAAGCTGATATAGGTCTCTATGGCACTGATCAACGGCATAGGTAATGAGAATTTAGATACCGGGGAAGTACTGATTTGTCTAATATTCATCAACTCGATATACTCAAAAACCTCCTTCTCATCTGGGAATACATCTGCTTCAATACCGCTATTCACAACTTCGTCTCTGATGACGTTGATTCTGTTGGAGATATTCGTCACTGATTCTTGTGGAAGATCTTCAGTAAATGCCAAAAAATGATCTTCAAGATAGCTCTTTTCCAACTTAGCATTAACTTGAGTCACCAATAAGTTCTCGGTGGTATACTTTATGGAACTTAAAATATCTTCATCTCCACCTCTTAATGCAATAGTAAAACCCAATTGACTATCAGTTCCTGTAAAACCAACAAAAGTCTTGATAACATTTTGAAATAAAAATTTCTTGACTTCAAACTTTTTGCAAGTTCCCAACGACCCTTTTTTAAAAAATAAGTCGTTAACTGACTGAAAGATATCCCCACGAGTATACCTAGAAATTCTTTCTATAACCTGTGGCTTCGTGTTGGAAATAACAGTAATGTTTGCTTCTTCCAATAGATCTTTAGCTAATTGACAAACGGTATCTCCAACGACGATAACATCTGGCTCCAAAGAAATTAAACGAGAAACCAAATTTGTTATATAAACGGTTTGTTGAGACTGGACAATTCTTAAACTAATGAATTGCTCCTTTTGTTTCAAATATTCAATGGGGAACATTAGCAAAGCAACTTTGGGATTATCAAGATGTGACGCCATTCTCTTAGAATCGATATTCTTTGTCATCAAAACACCTTCAATCAAGTCTGTGTTTTCAATCTTACCACCGGGGATTTCCTTTACCTTGACGTATTGTTTTATATCAAGGGTATCAGTTAAACTTAAACCATTTACAAAGCTCACAGTTCTGGTTAATGCCGCCGCCCATCTATCGATGTCAGACTTAATATCACAGTCTTCAAGACATTGTACCAAAATCTTTTTAAAATTATCCAAGTATACACTGTCAATTTTTCTTTGCGTTTCTTCAAATAGCCCACTTTCAGATTGCTGGAAAGATATTTCCTTTTCAGGCAGAATTGAATCTTTTCTCTCATTAGTAGGCTCATACGAAAGCGAGTGTTTAGTTGGGGTGATATCAGTTAGAGCATCATGATCAGGCGATACATTTTCAGAATTACCTGAAGGTTGAATGAAAGTTTCACTTGATGAAGCTTTGAAATAGTTTCCAGAAATGCCTGTACCTGGAGTTGGAGATGTAGGGGTAGACACCGGCGAACTACTATCTCTGACGTCGGAGAATTCAAGTTGTGGTAATCTAGTAGCCTTTTGAGACAAAAGCAGAACATTCCTGATTGTTTTTGCCTTTCTTCTAGATCTCATCCTTAATAAAGAGGCATGGGCTCTTTCATGAGATCGCAAGTTGGACTTTGGACTATCATCTAGGATATTTCTTGAGAAAGGACTCCCATCAGAAACAACAATGCTCTCTTCAGGAGTACCACTGTTTGGTATGAGTCTAGGGAAACCATTATTACTAGGCGAGTTCCTTAGGTTATTAGTCATCGTTTTTGGATATAGTTTCTCGTTGACCATCATAGTGGGGAATTCTCCTAATGTAGGAACTGCATTTGCACTTACAGTCGCCAATGGTCTTGCGATTGGAGCTCTTGGAGAAATCGTTGAGGATGACATATTAGGGTTAAGGCCTCCATGATTAAGAGAAGTGTATAAGGACATTACTTGCTCATCTTCATTTTCACTCTCTAATTCATCGTCATCATCATCATCCTCTCTCTCATTTTCAGCATCATTTTCGTCAGAGTTGTCGTCATGAACATTTTCTAATCTACCACTTCTTATCCGTCTTAAACCATCAATTTCTGTATGAGACGTGATCCTGGATAGTTTATTGGCCCCAATAAACCCATGAAGCCTAGACAAGTTATCATAACTATTTGAGGTGGTCAAATTTGAGGCAGTGTTTCGCCTAATATGAGGATAGTTCTTGAGCCATCCATTCTTATGGTCCACAGAAGACGGTCTGCTGTTGTTTATATTTAAATGGGATACTCTTGAATTGAGAAATGAGTTATTATGGGAACTTTTAGGAACCAGAATTTCCATCGATTCCCCTTTCCGGGTAGCAGGTATCGAAATGCTTGGAGGAGCCTTCATGCTATTTCGATCAGACAATGTCGAAGATGGAAACCTTTCACTACCATTGTCATTTATTGAAGGTTTACTGAGGAAACTTCGGTTGGATTCAGTAGGGAACAAATCACCCCTTCTGGAATTGGTAGATAATGACCTTGATCTCGCAAAAGGATGCTGAGGTAATGCATCTTCTGGCTTTAGTCTATCAGAGCTATCAAAAGAAACAGCATTATCTTCATCATCAGATTCTGAATCTGAAGAATTGGAGTCACTAAGGTAAACAATGACATCACTATAACAAGGTTTACAGACTCTCAACTTGTCAGTATAATGATTGTTATCGTGAATAACTGCACCAGTTCTCCTTTGTTCCTTGTGCTGTTCATACGAAACAAATAAGGTACATTGTGAACAAAAAATTTGACCGCAAAATCTACAATGATGTTTTCTTCTAAAAGCAGTGAAGGGTTTAAAGCAATTAAGACATTCGGAAACAAACGCATCATTCATCCAATATTTTCGAGGGATCCCCCCAGATTTTAGAGGATTCTCAGATATCTTTTTGGCTTTCTTCTTTCTTCTTTTAGTTTTCTCGATTACTGATGATGCAGATGAAACGGTTCCTTGAAAGTTTTGATTAATTATAGATCTAGCATTATCAATTAATGAAGCTGATAAGTTTGAAGGTTTCTTTCTCATTGTTCCACCATTGACGTTCTTTAAGGCATTGACAGAACTTAAAGTTGGAGAAGTGTCCAAAGGTCTCAAATGTCGAAGTTGTTCAGCTTTAACAGGAGATGACTTGACTACACTCTCACTATACATTGTCAATTCGGGAGGTGGTATGGCACCGGCTGGTGAGTTATTGGGGGCAAGGCTGTCATTGATCCTACTAGGATTATCCACTTGAAGATGACTACTCTTTCTCTCATGACCCTGAACATGAGTTTCCAAATGGGTAGGAGAAGATTGATTACTATAAGTAACACTACCATCTTGGACTGTTTCAGTGTCAGAGGCAGAATCATCAGATAATTCAATATCATTAGGTAAGTTATTAAAAATAGAAGAAATTCGATTCAGCAACGTTCTATTCTTTGACTCTTTATTGGAGACAGCCGGACTATGATCATCAGAACTCTGGTCTTCATTACGTGATATAACGTCCGAGTCGGTACTTGCAAGAGCATTAACATTAACCACCGAGTTGGTAACTCCACTGGTGGTTGCTTCTGAAACAGGAAGTGATGTACTAGAGAACCGTAGTGTTTTATTGTCTGAGGTGACTACTGGGGTTTCTTCAGGCTTCTGTAGGGAAAGTTGGGGTTCTTTTTGGGCTTTTTGGTACTGAGCGTGGGGATGTACTTGCTGAACCATCTGCTGGTCCAGAAGCAGCGGACCAGGTGGGCCGGCGATTGGTTGCAGTTGTGGCTGTTGCTGCAGTTGGTGAAGCAGCAGTTGGTGTAGCAGCAGCACGTCCTGGGGGTGTTGATCCTGGCTATCTCCCGAAGGGGACTGGATGTCTAATGATACAGGCGGTGCCAACGACGTTTTGGAGTTCGATACATTGGAATTGGATACATAATCGAGCGATTCCTGTAGTTTTAAACTGTTCCCTAGAGCATCATCGGTTTGAATATTATCTAAAACGGGTGGTCTCAAGGGGCTGTCAACTCCGTCATTATCCAAGTAGTTGTCATTTCTATCACTGGAATTCATAGACCGGGGGCTCGAGTACGAATGCACAATATTGGAAGCATTATTGGTAACCCTTCGGAGGGTTTTTGTGAATAATCTTGTGAGGGTTTCGCTTCTCTCAGACTCTGGGTCTGGTAGATTGGGGAAGGAGGTGAAGTCGGGATTGGGGTCTGCTGGCGATTCATCGCTGTTATTATGGGTCAACGGAGGTCTCAGCATTCTTTCCTGCTGGCTGGACAAGCTGGACAAGCTGTAGGAGCTAGAAACAACCGGTTGCAACTGGGGTAGTTGGAGTTTATATACAAATATTTGTGTGCTGCGTGCTCGCTAATCCGATTAGATAATGAGATCGTGTTGGAGCACCGCGACACGAGAGCCACTAGACGACCTAGGGGGGGGCGGGGCCAGCTAGGGCGAGCATGGTCCAGCCAGGACCGACCCAGGACCGACCCAGGACCGACCCAGGGCCAGCGAGACACCCACTGGGGCCACGCCTTCGGCCCTTGTCGCATGTCTTATCACGTATGTCTCCTTCCGTCTACCAACGACGCACCTCACCAGGTGGATTTTTTTATTTTTTTTTCACCACCTTGAAATCTACAACTGATTGCATTGGTACTTGTAACCTCCAATTGCTCCATCCAGTTGTATTAATCATTGTAAAATGTCATCAGGGTTACAAAGACGCCGTGGTGGACCCAAGGCCGGTCCCGGAGGTTCATCAACTCCCAAGCCAAGATCGTCGAATTCGTTCGATAATCAGGACGGGGAAGAAGAAATTGCTGATCATAAAATTGGATATGACGACCGGGATATTCAGGATCGGAAAGAATTAAAGGTCCCTTTATTAACGTTGATGGAAGAAGTTTTGTTGATAGGATTGAAAGATAAAGAAGGATATCTCTCATTCTGGAATGATAATATATCTTATGCATTACGGGGGTGTATTTTATTAGAATTAGGATTCCGAAAAAAGATTACTTTAGTTAATGATCCTGCTAGAAGAAGGTTTGAATTGGCTGATAGATTGGTAGAAGTTATTGATACTGAACCTACTGGAGAAGTTTTATTGGATGAAGCTTTAAAGATTATGAAGAATGATGAATCTCATTTATCAGTCACTAATTGGATTGATTTATTATCAGGAGAGACTTGGAATTTGATGAAGATTAATTATCAGTTAAAACAAGTTAGAGAAAGGTTGGCCAAAGGGTTAGTTGATAAAGGAATATTAAGAACTGAACGTAAAAATTTCTTTCTCTTTGATATGGCTACTCATCCAGTAACTGATAAAATGTCTAAAGAATTTATTAAGAATCGGATTTTAAATTTATTGGTGGCTAGAAATGTTGATTTTAATGCTTATGCTAATGATCAATTTCCTCTGGATACTTCTTTTAGATATTTAAGATCAATTTCTTTGGTATGTGCATCATATGCTGCTAATGTATTAGAAAATGTATTATTATCTTTAAATTATGATAAAAGAGATCAAGCATTTGCTAGAGCTGATGAATTATTAAATGATTTTTCTGATTATCCTTTTAATACTTCTCATTCAAGCCCTCTAGGTATAGGGTTAAATTTAAATCAAGAAATCTCTACCGAGATTGAAAAAGATGCTTCTGATGAACTTCAACTAGAATTGATTGCTGCAGTTTTAAGCGTATTTGCCAAAATGGACTCCATCTTATAGGCTTTATAGACGATAGTAATCCTTTAATATAAATTTGTACATTGTAATCTTGTTAACCTATATCTAATCCTGATTTCTTAATTGGGTTGCAAATGCTTTAACCAATGACTCCTGTGGGTCTTTGGAATCCCCTGCTGAATCCCAGAACATCCCTCCGGCTAATTGGTGCCGTTTAATATATTGTGCTTTCACCTTGGCCACATGAATATTATCGTATGCCACAAATATTTGGGTGGTAGGATCATACTTGGCCACGGCTACTTTTCTATAGTCAAATGCTTCAGTCCCAGAGGTTTTAAGTATAGTCTTATAATCCATGATCCCTTCATTTGTCAAAGCACTCTTATCAAACGTTTGTCCTATCTCAGGCACTTGTACTCCCCCAAATATCCTTCCGTACAATGGCATTCCCAATACCAACTTGTGGGTTGAAGCACCTCTTCGAATATACTGTTTTATTACATCATCAGCATTAAGGGGATTATCACCATTGTTACCAAAGAGGTTGGAGTGGAATCCAACTCGAGATGACCAACTATAGCCCGTGAAGTCATAACACATGACATTCCAATAGTCAAGGACTTCATTCATGGCTGCAATATTTAACACCTCAATGTTGTCAAAACCAGCAGGAGCAGCAACAGAAAGCTGGAGTTTTCTAACGGACTGGTCAAACTGGAGTCGAAGCTCCCTGAGTATATAACAAAGCAGTTGCCCGTAGTGACTAGTCTGGGGATACTCCCAGTCTATATCAATGCCATCAAATCCCGTTTCTTCCACCAATTGACAGCAGCTAGTGACAAAGGTTTCACAGCGACTTCTTTTCAGACACATGGCTTCAAACAATTGCAGAGTGCCCCACCCTCCAATCGAGAACAAAACCTTCATTTGTGGATACATTTTCTTCAACTGTTGGAACTGTTGAATCAACCCATGGACCTTTATGCTGGGGTCCATAGGGGCCGGTAAAGGGATCTCCAAGTCGGCCCAGGTATCCAGAAACCCAACCTTTCCGGTGCTAGAGTCTATCAGAAGAAAGGCATAGTATACCTGATCCACCACCTCAAAATCTATATCTGTAGGGAAATGGTTTCTTTCATAAATGGACCAGTTGGCAAAGTAAACTGAGGTCGAACGGCCGTGGGGCGTTTCGGGAGCGGCGAGAGCCCCTGGATTTGGGCCCATATGTACATAATCGCGTGCCGGAGCTTCTGGTGGCCTACTGTGGCTATGATGTCTACTATGGGTCCACCTGTGTGCTAATCTATCGAATACCATGGCCTGGGTGGTTAGAGTTTGCAGCCTTTTTGTTCCACACAAACTGGATGCGAACCTGCCACAACTGGCAGCATACGCGAGTGATAAAGACACTTCTGCAGCCACCACTCACCACTGAGCACATCCCACACAACACCAGTGATAACTCGGTTGCAACTTGACTAGAACTTGTGATAATGCCTTGTGAACATCTACAACTCTGTGAGACCATTTTGCCCGACAAAGTGCCTCCCGGTACTACTGTCTACAAAGACGATTGTATGTATAACTTTGATAGTGCTGACAATAATGACCATGGATTAGACATTTGTTTAAGCTGTTTCAGAGCATATAGCCGAGGCTCTGATGTTAATTATACATCTAAACATGTTGAAGATAGTTCACATGTGTTGTTTCTTAATGTGATGAAAAAGTTAAGACCCGAGTCCGAACGGGATCAATTGAACAAACAGAAAGACAGACTCAATGATGGAGATGAACGGCAACAAAAGGTTGCTAAACTTGAAATTAAGGAGTTCAAGGAAGAGGAAATGTATGATATCCAATACCATATTTACTGCTGTGTTGATGACCAGACTTTTGGCTTGCCCGAAGTGTCTGAGACTTATCAAATGTTGGCTGAGAGCATTATCAAGAGTGACTCTTCCAACCGTCAGGAAGAGATCAAGGCTTGGGAGCAAGAGGTATTACCATGTGAACATTCAATTGAGATCCAGCAAGTGACTGTAGACTCGGTAGACTTGACTCAATGCCTGCAGTGTGAGTTGAAAGAGAACTTATGGATTTGTCTCCACTGTGGGGCATTGGGGTGTGGTAGACAACAATTTGGGTCCACCACTCCAGGTAATTCACATGCTTTAAAGCACTATGATATGGCTGGGCATCCAGTAGCCGTCAAATTGGGGTCGTTATCGGCAGATGATCCTGATAGTTATGATGCTTACTGTTATAAATGTAATGATGAAGTAAAGATTCCTAACTTGGTGGAATGCCTTCAAACTTATGGAATTGATTTAAAAAAGGCCACAAAGACTGAAAAGAACTTAACTGAATTGAATCTTGATCAGAACTTGAATTGGGAATTTCAGTTAGATGGTAAAAATGGGGAAAAGTTGAATCCTATATTTGGTGCTAATTTCACGGGGTTATCTAATTTAGGAAACTCATGTTACTTGAATTCAGTTATACAAGCTTTATTCCATTTGAAACCATACTTACAGTATTTTAAAGATCAAAAGTTCCCTGGTTATGAAGATAGTCCCGATCCATCAAAAGATTTATTGAGTCAATTGATAAAAATATATGATGGATTGGTTTCTGGGAAATATTCCACACCAAGTGCCCTTAAAGGTGATGACTATCAGCTGGGGATCAAACCAACGATGTTTAAATCATTGGTTGGTGAAGACCACGCCGAGTTTAAGACCAATAGACAACAAGATGCTTTTGAATTCTTATTGTATTTATTAGATAAAATCGATAAACGGTTTGGTTTTGAAATTAATGAACCATTAAAGTTTTTAATGACCAATAAAATAGTCTGCTCTGGGTGCCTAAAAGGTAAAGCAGTTGATGAACTCGTTGATAATTTGTCGGTTAATATAAACGATGAGGTTTTATCTGTAAATGAAGATGGTGAAAAACAGTACAAACAAGAAGACTTGATAAATGGTTTTAAGGATTATTGTGAAGATGAGTCTATTGAAGGATATAAATGTGATAAATGTAATGAGACCACCACTGCCATCAAGTCCAGTGGGTTCAAAAGCTATCCCGAAGTATTGGTGGTTAATGCCAAAAGAATCAAGTTGGAGAACTGGGTTCCAGTCAAAGTGGATGTCCCTATTACCATACCTGAGCACATCAATTTAGACCAATTCAAGTCAGAGATTAATGAGGACTTGGAAATAGTCAAAGATTCTGAACCAAGCTCCGGTAATAAATTTGTACCTAACCAGGAAATCTTAAACAATTTGTTACAAATGGGATTCCCAGAGCCAAGATGTGTTAAAGCTTTATATACCACGGGCAATAGCAGTCTTGATGAGACCATGAACTGGCTATTTGCCCATATGGAAGATCCTGATATTGATGAGCCTTTGAAAGAGCAAGACATGACAGAGAGTTCGGGTGACAGTTCCGAAGGGTCAGATGAGCTTATTAGTAACCTCATGGCCATGGGATTCTCCCAGCAGCTAAGCAAAAAAGCATTGGTGTTAACCAATAATGATCCCAACGCAGCAGTAGAGTGGTTATTCAATAATCCCGATGACGATGGAATTATCCCATCTTTACCCAAGCCAGTTGACTTAGCAGCAGAGAAGAAGAACTTGATAGAAAAATTAACCCATCAACCATCGGTCAACCCCCAATATTCCTTGAAATCAGTGATTTGTCACAAGGGAACATCACCCCATACCGGTCATTACGTGGTGTTCATAAAGACCAAAGTTGATGGACAAGAGCAGTGGGTATTGTTCAATGATGAAAAGGTCGTTCAATGTGATGACACCAGCATAAAAGATATGGAGACCAACGGGTATATATACATTTTTGAGAGGGATCAATGAGGATCTCGTGCGTATAGGTTATATAGTCCTTCATATAGTGCGGATTAATTAACAATCTCCACCGTGAAAAATTTGAGACTTTTATGAGTCAAATCTCACCGAATTTTTCATCCACATATAAGAAGCCACAAATTGCAGAATTTTACCGGCTCTCGTCTATACTGATACTGGAAATAATAGGCAATATGTTCATCACTAACCAACACGTGGGTGACCGTAATCGTTTAGAGGACTGGAGAAGTATGTATTCTGATTTAACACAGGCAACAGAACCGAACCTGCCAATGACAGGCTTGCAATTTCTAAGCAACCAGAACCGTTTGATATACTAACAACGATATAGTAAGAGGATATGATCCATTAACTGCTCCAGATTTGTTGCAACATGAGATTCCTTTGACTGAAGAAAACACAAAGAATATTTTGGAAGGAAGAGAACAAACGTGTGACATTTTGAATGGGAAAGATGATAGATTGGTGGTGGTTATTGGGCCCTGTTCTATTCATGATCCAAAAGCTGCTTTGGAATATGCAGATAGATTAACTAAACAAGCTGAAAAATATAAGGGTGAATTACATATTGTTATGAGAGCTTATTTAGAGAAACCAAGAACCACTGTAGGATGGAAAGGATTAATTAATGATCCAGAAATTGATGGTTCCTTTCAAATTAACAAGGGATTAAGAATTGCTAGATCTTTATTTGTTGATTTAACCAAGAAGTTACCTATTGCTGGAGAAATGTTGGATACTATTTCTCCCCAATTTTTATCAGATTTATTCTCGGTAGGGGCCATTGGTGCTAGAACTACTGAATCTCAATTACATAGAGAATTAGCTTCTGGATTATCTTTCCCGGTTGGATTTAAAAATGGTACTGATGGTACTTTAGGAGTTGCCATTGATGCTATGAAATCTGCTTCCAATCCTCATCATTTCTTATCTGTTACTAAACCTGGTGTTGTAGCTATTGTAGGAACTGAGGGTAATCAAGATTGTTTTGTTATCTTAAGAGGGGGTAAGCAAGGGACTAATTATGATGAAAAATCTGTTAATTCCTGTCAAGAATCATTGATTAAAGCTAATGTTGTTACTGATGAAAAACCAGGTCCAAAAATTATGGTTGATTGTTCTCATGGTAACTCCAATAAAAATCATAGAAATCAACCTTTGGTAGCTGCTGAAGTGGGTGATCAATTAAGAAAAGGTAATAAGAGTATTTGTGGATTAATGATTGAATCTAACCTTGTAGAAGGTAAACAAAACGTTCCTCCTCCAGAAGAAGGTGGTAAAGATGCTTTGAAATATGGTTGTTCTATTACTGATGCTTGTATTGGTTGGGACGATACTGAAAGTGTTTTGGCTGGTTTGGCTGATGCTGTTAAAGCCAGAAGAAACTTATAAAATACGTGTGTTTATAGTGATTTGTTATTTAACTAAAAAAAATATATTTTTTATCCTATTTACATCCGTGAAAAACTATTATATATTCATTAACTTCATTATTATTCTTGACATAATCATTATTCCTCAAACAATATTTGAATTTCTTCGATACGTCTTCTCCGTTTTTCTTCTTCTTCCACTCCTACAACTTCACCGATTTGTTTCTTCATTTCTTGGATCTTTAACATTTTGGTTTCTATACTATTCTCCATGATAAATCTGACTACTTTGACATTATTATTCTGTCCTATTCTGTGAAGTCTATCGATAGCTTGATCTTCAATACTAGGAGACCACCATGGATCCATCATAAATGCCCTAGACGCATTGGTAAGATTTAATCCTACTCCTCCGGCTTTCAAAGATATGAGTAACACAGTTAGTCTAGATGGATCATCCGAGTATCTATTGAAATCTTCTAACAAGTGCATTCTTTGATTTTCTGACAACCTTCCATCGAACTTGAGACATCTGATATACTTATCTCCAATCTGAAGTTTTAATTCATTCTGAATGAGATCCAAATAAGACGAAAACTGGGAAAACACAACCACTGGCTCTTTTATCTTTTGGTCCCTTAAAGTGACTAAATGGTTTATTAAAGCCTGTGCCTTAGAAGATACTTTATTAGGATCGTAGAGGTACAACTGAAAATTGAAATCATCTTCGACCTCTTCTTTAGTATGGAACTTGATTTCTTTCTTGGTGATGATTTTATCTCTGACTTTAAATAATTTATATTTGGAAATCAGAGAACGACAATTAGGGCACGTTTCAGGCTGGTTATTCGATTTCTGAAAATCAAGATGTTCAATCAAGCAGTTGAGACAAAAGTTATGTCCACAGGTGGTAATGACCATTTCACCAATTCCAATAGGACTGGCAGTACAAATAGTACATTCAGAACCATTAATGTCAGCTTTTCTGTATAATTGAAACATGACTTCGTTTGCCTCTGTTTCGTTATCAAATTTATCACCTTCATTCTCAAGTAATTCTCTGATCTTTTTAATCTCATACTCATCAAGTGATTCCAACTTCTCTATATCTTCATCAAGATCAGGTACTGCACTGGCAACCAAATCCAGATGACAACAGATCTGTCTTAATCTTAAAATATGAGTCAAAATCTGACTGTATTTCCTTAAGACTTCTCCTGATTCCAAGCTTTGTCTAAATGACCTATTTGCTTGATCCTTAAACCATTCATACAACTTTGCCTCTCGTTCATTGAATTTAACTTCCTCCACAAGAACCTCTTTTGTGGGGAGAGTCACCAATGGCTTACCATCATCACCTTTCATATCTTTTGTTCTTCTCAATAGAATTGGTTCCAAAATACTTTTAACCACATCTAAGGTTTGTTGAATCTGTTTTTGTTCAAATGGCAACGTTACAAAAGTTTTCCAATATGAAAAGTTATTCCATGGTTCCAAGTCAAGGAATTTTACAACGGAGTAAAGATCGTCCAACCTATTAATGATAGGGGTTCCGGTAAGTACCCATTTTCTACTCAGCTTAAGTTCAAATACAGACCTTGACGTCTTGGTTGTTCTGTTCCTAATCTGATGTCCCTCATCAATAAGGATCCTGAAGAACTTTACAGAGAATAACCCAGTTCGTGGTAGAGCACCAGACGAATCTCTTCTCTTCTCAATCTTGGTATACTCATTTAACACCGTCCCATAAGTCGTAAGCATCATTATTGAAATATGTTTCTTCTTATTGACTAAGACATGCGACAAGTCTACTACAGCTTGCTGACCATAATAGATAATACATTTATGGTTAGGGTTATTGTTGGCATTATTGAACTCTTTTTGCCATTGGGATAACAAGGACATGGGAACAATGACCAACGTAGTCTGATGAGCATAATGACTATCGACATCTGGATACAAGTCGTATGGTACAGAGTTCACTAATGACAAAGCAGATATGGTTTTACCCAACCCCATTTCATCTGCAAGGATTCCACCTCTTAAGGAAGATTTGATAAGAGGTGGGGTCAAAGAAAGCTCTCCGCTGTACATATTCCCGTAGAAGTACTTGCCAGACATAAGACCACCATCGTTCTCTTGTTGGTCTCTTTCACCAGCTTCAGGCCACTTAAAAGTCTTCCATAATGGATTCATGGCCCCTTCTTCCCTTGATTTCATATCTAAAATTTCTTGCAGTGATAATGCCTGGGAGCCCTGATCTTCTTGAGTCAACAGTTTTAAAACATCTAGTTCCTTTTCTCTGGCCAACATCCACGAGAGACCATGCTTCTGATAAGGTCTCAAGGTCATTCTAAAGTTTTCCTGTGGGGGAGATGTATTATCAGGAAGAGCTTTTAACATCTCCGATTGCTGATTGTCCAGGTAGAATGATTGTAATTCATTAAGAGTAAGCACTCCCGAATTATCATCCCCTTCATCCACGACCTCTTCATTATCCGAATTGATCTCTACTGGTCCTGTATCCCCACCATTGGTAGCATGCCCTTGAGTGACGGCAACTTCCTTATTGTCTACAAGTCTGACAGATTTAAGCTGTAACTTTTCAAATAGTCTGTACACGGCATACTGTCTAAGTTTTAAGTTAGCTTCACCTTCAGTCTCAGTACCGAAATTAAACTTGGCTTTGTCTAAGAAACCCTTCTTCAATAAATCCAACTCATTCAGAAACTCAAGTTTCTTGTCTTCAAAAGCATCCTGAGTCAAAAAACAATCGATTTTAACAAAAACAGAATCACCAATCGATAATCTTTTAGTGGATTCAACTACAATAGAGCCATCAAATTGACCGAGCTTGAGGTCTATTAAAGGAGCTAGAACTCTGGTTACATCTTCCTTCAACCTTCCAAACTCTCTTTCATCTTCATAATCATCAGTAGGGGATGCGTATAATCGTATCACTCCAAACTCATTATGCTTGTGTTTATCTTTCGCTGATGGCTTCTTAGGTCTAAGGCTCTTTATGGTTATCTTCTTTCCGTACAGCAACGGCCTTAGGAATGGCCGAGTGGCGTATGCTTCAGCATAGAGGGTTCCTATATATCTTCTGGACCGTGTTTCAGCTGCATTACCCGTGTCGTTGATGTCTTCAATTTCCCCTTTCACGGGAGAAGTTGTCTTTTTTGCATAGGCAAAAGGGATCTGAACCCCTCTTGTTTTCCGTTTCTTGGTGCCGGTGTCCATCCGAATAGGTGGAATGGTCGTCTGAAGAGACCCTGGCAGTGACTTAAGCGACTTAGAAGGCGATTTGGACGGCGACCTTGGCAACTTGTTTATATTCTCTTTCTCGTTCTGTTTGAAGTAATAGTCTATGGCTAGCAACAACTTGTCTTCTTTATCCCTGAACATTTCAAACAACTGACGAATCGTCTGGGGCGATACGTCACCCAATACAGAACCCACAGCTTCGGAAAAGGAGAGAAATTCCTCTTCAGGCTCCATCAAATTCAGAACCGAATCAGCATCGTGCTTGATTATACCATCTGTTCCACTGGTGAAGCTGGAGTCACTGAGCTTGTTTGAGGTGCTGAGACTGCCTGGGGTGTTACCTGGAGATACCAGCTCTCGTTCTGAGGCTAGCTCTGGCCCGGAGACCTCTTTCTTCTCGTGGAAGAACCTCTTCTTGGTGGCCATGGTGGTGGTAATGAACGCGTCGCAGACCGATCTGAGAAGATCTGATGAGAGAAATCTGATGATGGAATGCCAGAGCAGACACACCATATATGCCTCTATATGCTTTATATACCTTTGTATGGCTCCATATGCTTTTATATGGCTCTATATGCTTTTATTTTACATGCTTATATACAACGACGGCCAGTCATGCCTAATGTAACACACAATCCTCTTTAATCATACTGGTTTCCTGGTTCACGTCAACCTTATGCTGACAGCACCAGTTCTCGATATTCCCCAATAAAACTGACAAACTATCATCTTGAGGCTTGCTCTGTAACACCTCCATGTAGTTCAAGGTGATGAGAATGTCATCCTTCCGAAACCCGGTTCTGTACGCTAGCTCTCGAAGAGAAATATGCTGCTTATGTTTGAACTCTTGAAGAATTATAGGACCAAGTTTCCTGGCCCAAAAGTTGTAGTAACTTACTTTACCAAAAGGAGATAGGGGGAATTCAGGCCCACTGAAGTACTGCCCGGGAGTGAGCCTTGCCACCTCATACAGAAACTCTATTAGTAAAGACCCTAGATGCATTCTTTGGTATGGAGGAAAGATACAAATACATGCTAGATTATTATCATCGTCCCACGAAAGTAATTCCTTAGAGAAAAACCCCATGGGCTTCAAGTTAGCCCCGTCACTTTTGTCATTAGCCCCAATTCCATAGAGTACATAGAAATCAAATTGATTTACGTTATAGTACACCGACTTGTCATCCAAGAATAACTTCCCAAACAAGCAGAGATTCTGACAGAACAACGGGTCGGTGTATCCCTTGACATGCCTGATAACAAAGGGCGACACCTCGTCCCAATACACGAGCCTGCCCACGGTTGGGAGCGGTTTATTGTGGGGGCATACCACCCGGTGGGCCTCAAAGATGGACTCCTTGGTGGTGTATTTGAAGCAGTATTCACACACAAATAGTCGGTCTAGCCAGAAGCTGGCATCTGTAGCAGCAGCAGCACCTGTAGCAGCAGCAGCACCTGTAGCAGCAGCAGTCCCGGTGCCCGTCTTAGCACCTCCCACATCGATCCCAAGGTCCTTCTTGGAATATTTATCATCGAAATAAGCAGCGTTCCCGTACCACGGCAGGATCTCCAGATGGCCGAAAACCACCTTTCTGATATTGGGCTGTTTTAGTACTCCATACTCATCATCCTCAGTCCCATTGGCAGCTGTCCTACCTTTCTTACGACCGCTATTGTGAAGCCCCATTCCAACATCAACTGGTGTGGATCACCGCAGAAAAGTGGTTTTGTCGCAACGCGCTTTGGGAGATTTTTCTTGTTATCACTTATCAAGACATCCAATGCCACCAAAAGGATGGAGGAAAAATGCTGATGGGAGCTATCCCCAGCCGACCAGGGACATGGAGCTCAAGTCCATCGATGAGATACTCTTCCCCCGGTCCATTGTTCAGAGATTATCCAAAGAAATAACCCACGCAGATGGGGATAATATGAATATGGCTAAAGATTCCCTCATGGCCCTTCAACGGTCTGCCACCGTGTTTGTGTCCCATGTGCTTTATCATGGGAAGGCTGTGGCCGGTGCTAATTCGAGGAAACACGTTAATGCTCAGGATATAATAGCAGGGCTTGAGGCTGCCCAGTATGCTGGGTTTGTGCCGGCTGTCAAGCAGAAGTTGTCGATGTATGAGGCCGAGGTGGAGGCCAAGAAGAAGAAGAAGACGGGTGATAAAAGTGGAGGTGATGGGAGAGGTGGTGATGGGAGAGGTGGTGGTGCTGAAGGGCGGTCGGGGGCTAAGAGGCTCAAGGGAGATGGCAGTGGAGGCCAGAGCGAAGCCGGGACCGCAAATGACGATGCAGAAATGGACGATGATGTGGAAGCAGACGATGCAGACGATGTAGACGATGTAGACGACATAGAAGAGGGTGATAACAACGACGAGACCGAAGAGATATTGGATGATTCCACTGCTAACAACGAGGTCCAAGGGGAAGAAGAAGGTAATGGAGATACTAATCCAATATCGGCCATGTCAAAGGAGGAAGGAGAGTTAGAAGGGGATACCATTGAAGAGAGCCACGAGCAAGAGCCGGTAGAAATAAACTCGTCTGATGAAGAGAGCTGAAACCGAATGATAAATGTATATTAGCAGCAATACTCAATACTCATATATTACAGAAATACTCACGTATCACAGAAATACGTATCAGATACTATATTAACAGAACTCTATCCAGATATGCAATGTGAAAACAACGGAAAGCCACAGGCTGACCCGAGAATTAAATACAAGATAATTATTATCCCCCCAACCAATAATAGGTAAAACTTAGTCTTACTCAACCACATTTTACGTTTGATTAATTGGGCTCTCTTTTGAAACACCAGAGATGAGTTGGTTAATCGATCGGTCTGATCCACCAATAAATTAATTCGATCTCCTCTACTCATCAACTTATTGATATTATCAAGCATCAATTGTCTCACCTCTTCCACCTCTTCATTTACAAGCACCAAATTCTGTGGATTAATTACCTCAGTGCCAGCACTTGCTTCTTCATCATGGTTATCCTTTCCAATACTGCCGTAGTTATATATTCGTTGATTAGAGTCATAATTCATTTCTTCAAAGCGAATAATCTGATTCATGTATAATTTAAACTCTCCTAATTTACTTTTAGTTTTATCTGTGGATTCCGTTCCTTCGGTATCGTTCTTGAACTCAATATACTTATCCATAATTTTCTTTAGAATCGATAAGATCAATGCCTTATTCATATTGGAGTGAGCTATAGTGACAACTGTGATTAAGTCATTGCTTCCGTCGGGGTTATTCAAAACTTTCTTGATGAAAAAAACCCCTAAATCAAAGCTGCTGTTATTGTTGGTGACGGGAATCGAACCTATAAGGGTTTTAGATGCATTTATCAATCCCAATTCCTGGGCAATCACCTCGGAGCAGTTCAAGTTGTTGATTAAATGTACCAACTGAAAGTTCTCACATGAGTACAACGTGGTGGAATTCTTGGTTAAAGTTGTGTGTATCACTTGGAGAGTGTTAGTAAGATATTTGTGGCGTGATTTGGAATGAGTCCTAACATACAATGCTTCTGGATATCCAGCTTATTCATGGTGGTTTAGGGGAACAATAATTAGTTTGTTTGGTGTTGTGCGAAGACATCAACAGATTTTGTGGGTGGTGAGAAGGGCATCGCAGCCATTTTCATTTTTACTCCATAGGTTGTCAGTTCGGTTTTTGTTAGATATAACTAGGTATGGGGAAGTATAGGAAGAGATTCAACGAGAAGGCAAGATCCGGGATGCTTGCTAAGCAGGCAGCCTTGAAAAAAGCTCGGAATAAAGCCTACTTTAACCAGTTTGAAGACGGAGTGTCCAAAGATGATAATGCCCAACTGGACCCTCAGCCAGAACAAGATTCAAATGCCGAAGTATTAAAACCCATGAGCGAGCAGGAAAAGGCTGAAAGAAAGAGAAAGCTTCAGGAGACTCTCTATACTCAAAATGAAAAGGAATCAAAGGTTTCAAGAGCCAAAAGAAAGAGGTTGGATAAGTACATTGACCATCAGTTAAAGAGAGAAGAGAAGAAAGCATTGCTTGAAAAGTTGGCAGGCACCAAGATTGATACGAATAAGCTAGCGTCATCGAAGGAGCTTGGGAAAGGGAAGCATACGAGAAGAGAAGAAATGTTGGAGGCTTTGGAGTTGGAGCGTCAGGGCCGTGGTGATGACAGAACCCGGGAGATCTTGTATGAGGAGAGGGAAGTGAAGGACTGGAAAGACATGGAGAGCAGTGATATGGGTGCTGGTGATATGGAGGGTGCTGGTGGATATGATCATGGCTCTGACTCTGCCAGTGGAGGCGACAGTAGTCAAGAAGACAACAGTGGTCAGGAAGACGACAGTGGTCAGGAAGACGATCTCGATAAGTTCGGAGGTTCCAGCTCTGGTTTCATAGACAGCCGGCCGGCAAAGTTTGGTGGGAGTGGCTTTGGCTTTGGTTTCAGCAACATCAAAAAGACTGAAAAGAAAGCAGCTCCAAAGAAGAAGTATAGTTGGAGGTCTCAAATAGAACAGCAGGAGAAAAGACGAGGTCAAGAGGAGGACGAAATGGATTTCGAATCTGATTCTGTGGACGATGATGACGGTGATAATGATGATGATGATGAGGATGAAGACGAAGACGAAGGTGATGAAGCAGACGAAGATGTTGAAGCAGACGAAGATGCAGACGAAGATGTTGAACATTCAGAAAACGACGGTGTGGATAACACTAGTGATAACGGAAGCGATGACAAAAGTGACGATCATGATGACGACAGCAGTGAAGAAACCACAGATGGCTCCGATCAAGACGATTATCCCAAATTATTAGCTAACAAACCAAAACACTCAAGCACTGCTTCTGCATTTAAGGAATGGGCCGAAAGTCAACAGAAGATATTGGAAGGGCACCAAGAAGTTGTGATGCCAACTCTTCCAGAGCACTTAAGACAACAATTCTCTAAACAGACAATCAGAGAAGAAGATATTGACCACTCTAGTGATGAAGATAACTATGTCCCCATTAATAAACAGAGTACCCGTGAAGCATTCTATGTCCCAGTTAATAGACCAGATGAGATCCAGACCAAGAGAATAGAATTACCAGTATTCTCCGAAGAACATAAAATTATGGAAGCAGTTTATCATCATGATTGTATAGTAATTTGTGGTGAAACAGGGTCAGGTAAAACCACTCAAGTGCCTCAATTTTTGTATGAAGCTGGGTTTGGGAATCACGACTCTCCATTTCCTGGCATGATTGGTGTTACCCAACCAAGAAGAGTTGCAGCCGTATCGATGGCCAACAGGGTAAAAGCTGAATTAGGAGATCATGGTCATAGAGTAGGGCATCAGATCAGATTTGACACTAGTATTAAAAATGAAGGTTCCAAAGATGGTACGGCATTAAAATTCATGACAGATGGGGTTTTGCTCCGGGAAATGATGTCTGATTTTCTACTTAAAAAGTATTCATCAATCATAATTGATGAAGCTCATGAACGGAACATTAACACTGATATTCTTATTGGGATGCTCAGTAGGGTCTTGAAATTAAGAAGAAAGAAAAGTCAACAGGATCCATCAAATCATAAACCTTTGAAACTCATAATTATGTCAGCTACATTAAGGGTTTCGGATTTCTCTGAAAACACCACCCTTTTCAAAACTCCTCCACCAATAATCAAAGTCTCTGCTAGGCAGTACCCTGTTAGTGTTCATTTTAATCGTCACACCAATTATGATTACCAAGAAGAAGCTTTTAAGAAGATTTGTAAGATTCATAAAAAGTTACCTCCTGGGGGAATTTTGGTATTCTTGACCGGGCAATCTGAGATCACACACATGGTTAAAAGATTGAAGACTGAGTTTCCTTTCAAAAAGTCAAGAAAGGGTGCAGTCCTGAAGGGACATAGTAATGTCGATGAAGATAATGAAGATGACATTAACACGGTATTGAACAACAAGAATGCTGACTTTGAAGAAGAAGAAGTTGACTTTGGTCTAAAGCAGAAATTGAAGGGAGAGGAAGAATTTGAGTCTTCAGATGAAGATGAAGAAGAAGAAGGCTTCGACGAAGAACTTGAGGAAGGGCAATCACCAGATGATCCTTTGCATGTTCTTCCTTTGTATTCTCTTTTACCAACCGATCAGCAAATGAAAGTATTTGAAGCTCCTCCTAAAGGTAGCAGGCTCTGTGTAGTAGCCACGAACGTTGCTGAAACATCTTTGACAATACCAGGAATAAGGTACGTGGTGGATTGTGGGAGATGCAAAGAAAGGAAATATAACAAGGACACCGACATTCAATCATTTGAGATTGACTGGATATCCAAAGCGTCAGCAGACCAAAGAGCTGGAAGAGCCGGGAGAACTGGTCCAGGGCATTGCTATAGGTTATTTTCATCGGCCGTATACGAAGATTTCTTTAGTCAGTTCAGTGATCCAGAACTTTTAAGAATGCCAGTAGAAAGCACTGTTTTGTCAATGAAAAGTATGGGTATTGATCAAGTCACTAATTTCCCATTCCCTACTCCTCCGGAAAGACAAGCCTTAGCTAAAGCTGAAAAGATATTGGCCGTTTTGGGATCATTGGATAAAAACAACAGAATTACATCCCTAGGAAAGACAATGTCATATTTCCCTTTGACTCCTAGATTCTCCAAGATTCTAATTGTGGGAAACCAAAGAGGGTGTTTACCCTACATTATTGCATTAGTATCTGCCCTTACCGTAGGGGATCCATTCATTGGTGAACAAGAAGTCACCCAATCTGGTGATTTTGATCACTTGAGTGACGAAGACAGAAATAGAAAATTGGCCAACTTCCGGAAAAGCAGAACCTTATTCGAAAAATTAAGTAAAACCAGTGATGCATTACGGTTATTGTCTGCTGTATGTGCTTTTGATCATGTTCCAAAAGAAAAGCATGATGAGTTCCTTCACACCCATTACCTAAGACCCAGGGTCATGAAAGAAATAGTCCAATTGAGAGGTCAAATCACTCGTATAGTTAAGATCAACACTAAGCTGGAAAGCATATCTGCCGTTCTAGAGTCATCTGAAGCCAAATTGGGAGTTCCTTCCGACAAACAAGTACAAAGTATTAAACAAATAATAGCATCAGGATTCATAGATCAAGTGGCCATTCGAGGTGACTTGATCTCGTCTGACATTACGATTTCCAAGAATCCAAGTATCATAAATATCCCATTCAAAACCATAACCCACACTTCTCAAGCAGACGGCAATACTGATGGTAATGTATTCATCCATGCCAATTCATGCCTTGCCAATTCGGGTCAGCTTCCTCCTGATTTTGTGGTGTACCAATTGCTTAATATGGGGTCCAATAGAAAAGAGGGCACTCTCACCAAGGTAAGCATGAAACTGTTGGTGGATATCTCTGGAAAACAGTTGGCTAATATTGCCAAAGGGTCTCCATTATTGACGTATTCCAAGCCGTTGGGGAACAAATACGCTCCCAAAAACCTCTCTCCAACCAAACGAGAATGCTACGTGGTGCCTCGGTTTGGGGCTGCCATTGGCTCTGGTGGTATGGGATGGGACCTTCCGGTGCTTAAGGTCACCCAACTGAAAGTAAACGGTCAATGGGTGACAGACTAAATATAGAGTGGATACAGAGTAGCTTTTATAGATTTCCAAAATGTATATAAAGGGAAGAAATTCCTCACGCGCACACAAAAAACTGTTAAAATTTGATGTTTTCATTTCTCCAAATCGAGCAGAGACTCTTAAGGTAGTAACGGCCCAGGACTAATTATGGACCCTAATGGCAAGAAGAGAGTCCGAATAAATGATCGGACTACTGAAATACGGTCTGGTAACAGAAGAACTGCTCAGACTGACCGGAACTCTCGTAGTGATGAAGAGATTCTGAAGCCTTTGATTCCTGGTGATGTGGTTGATGAAGCCTTTCAGAGGATGTTTGTGGTGTCGCTTTTTGTGTTGATTCAGTCCTATAAGCTCTATGACTTGGTGGTGCTCAACATGGACCAGGGAGATGGCGGGATGGTAACTTCGGTGGGGAGATTTTCATTTGTGTTAAAGTATTCATTTATAGATGGAATCTTGTTATGGTTTCTACCGATTCTTAACATTTCCTATTTGACATTTACTCCATTGGTGACGTTAATATTGACGGTGGGGTTCAATTTCACCAATATCTTGCTTGTAAGTAAATTCAACATGTCGTTGTTGTTGGGGATAGTGGGACCTTATTTGAAGTCGTTTCAAAGAACTAGAGAACTTACCATTGGTGGAGAGTCTATCAGTGCCCAAGCCATTGACATTGATTCCCATTTCAAGGGAAGATACACCATTCAGTATCTTCCGGACTCATTGGCCAAGTTTAATGTGTTTGACATTCAACCAAGTTGTCAAGATTGGGACACAAAAGAACCATTTCAGATCCCAATTGAATTCAATACCACCACTGATATTGGGCTTGTTGAGCTCCAATATACTTCACCACAGAACCAAGTGTCATATGTTAAATATACTGAGTCTGATATTAATCGACTTATGAAGAAAGATTACTCTCATTTGAAGAGTTATAGTAGTTATGTCAAGGATGACTACAGAGTATTTTACATAGAGGTTCCGGCTCGAGAGGCGGGGACATATAAGGTAAGCAAAATCCGGGATAAGAAAGGCATAGCCATAAGATATGTTCAGAAGGAATTCTCGTTTGCTTATTGTCCTAATGCTGGGTTTGTGGTTCCTAAGACTGTTGGTGCTGACACCAATAAGATCTGTGTAGGGTCTAAACTTGATGATCTTGGCATGAAACTTCCTCTTTTAACCCTTTATGGGGTTCCCCCACTTCAGGCATCAATCTTGACAAGTTTTAATAATAAGAAGCAAGCTATCATCGATACTAATGTCAATTTGGATGTGGACAGCATAGACACTTATAAGTTTAATTTTACCGATTTGTTTTCTCATAAAATCACTCGAAATCTGTTGGAACAGGAAATTTTGAAGAATCCCGATATTCTCCATGTGGACGAATCAGGAACTGTTCGGTTTCAGCTTCTTCAAGTAAAAGATTCGTTGGGGAATGTGAAAAAGTATAATCCGCAATCAAGTTCTCCTGATTTGAGGTATAATATAGACTTGTTTACAAGACCCTCGTTAAGACTTATTGATTATGATCCAGAATCAAAACTTATCGTTAATGGTACCAAAAAGATTGGTCTTGCTACATCCAAGAATATTAGAGAGCAACTCCCTGTAAAGGCACACTTTGGTTATGTTAATCCCATTGATGCTTCTAAATCATTCAACTTTACGCATTCATTTAATACCTTTGAAGATTTGAAGAATGGTATTGAAGTCTTTAATTCTGGTTTTTACTCGCTTTTGGATGTAGAAGGCAGATGGTGTTCTTGTGAATTCAATGAAGCTCCTCTTAAACTTGAGACGGTACCACCTCCTGAGATTGAAATAGATGCACAACCATTAATGGACAAATGTGTGGGAATGACCGGTTACAACTTTAAATTTGCAGCAAAAGGGGACCCTCCTTTCACTGTTGACTATTCGGTATACCAAAATACTACCAACGGACACTTGCGGCCCTTACCTGGACACAACGGGCAAATAACCAGACAATTAAAGGGACAATCCCAAAACTTTGAATTTAATTATAAACCGCCTGGAGAAGGTAATTATGCCATTGTGTTCAAATCCATTCGTGACCACAATTATCAAAAGAGCCCAATCGCCCTCGATGAGAAGAAGCATACTTACCTGACTTACTTCAGACAAAGATCAAGGGTCTCATTCTTTGACAAAGATGTTCATGTACCCAAAAAGACCTTCCGTACTTGTAAAGGAGAGTCTGCTACAATTCCCTTATATTTCAAAGGGCACTTCCCGTTTACATTTGACTACAGTATTGTTGATGCCAGCTCTGGCAAGAAAATAGTATCAGTGACTAAACAACATACGAACGAGTCAGTGTTTAATATTGATACAGACCGTATTAAAACAGGAGGCTCGTATAAGATTGTGCTTTCTAATATCGTTGACGGCATTTCCTGTTCTGCTGATTATAATACTAAAGAAAATATTGAAATATTCACCAGATCTGATGTTCCAAGTGTTGAGTTTGATACGTCTTCTCAAACTAGCTATCACAAGATAATTGAAGGGGGCTACATCGATATTCCATTGAAGGTAAAATCTTGCATTGGTAGAACTTCTTCTGATACTATTCAATATGAAGTTTTAGATTTGTCTAGTGGTAGCTTCAAAAGAAATGGTGTTGTCCGTGGAACTAATTCATTAAGAATATCTGAGCCGGGTATTTACAAATTAACCGGGTTCTCTAATGGAGACTGCTCTGGGAAAATTGAATCATCTCAAAGAGCCATTCATGTTGCGTTTTATGAAAGACCAAAACTTTCAGTTTCTGCTCCTGAATCCATATTGGATCCTATGAGTACTGAGAATGAGATGGTATTGCTCTCTGGGTGTCAAGGCTGTAAGAGAGAAGCAACTATTAAGCTTGAAGGAAAAGGACCATTCATGATTGATTATGAGATCACCTTCCCAAGCGGTAGATCTGATCTCAGGACCATGACTACTGAAAAACTGGAATTATCAATCAACTTACCTAGTACTCAAAGTGGAACTTACATTCACAGATTCAAAGGGGTCTATGATACGCTTTATACCAAAGGAAAGTCAAGGGCTGGTAGACTTCCAATGATCACATATGAAATCTATCAGTTACCATCGATCGAATTTGAAGGCACTAATAATATCCAGATCTGTGAAGCTGAATTGGGCTCTGATGTACTAGAACTCAAATCATTACCAATCAAATTCAACGGTAGAAGCCCATTCTCCATAAATTTATCTGTGACTAGCGATGCATTACCAAAACCCAAGTCATTCACCGTATCTAACGTGACCGGTTCTTCATTGGATTTGAATAATGCTGTCGATTCCCGTGGTAAGCTTATCTGGAATGATTTACCTCAAGGAGAATACGAGGTCTCAATCAACGAAGTCAAGGATGCTAATGGATGTCATAACCAGGAATCGGTACAATTCAATAGCCTTGTCATTTCAGTGGTTCCAGCCCCAGACATTTCCAAATTCAAACCTGAGAGTCGCCATTTCTGTGTCGGAGACCATGTTGGATATGACATCTCGGGAGTAGCACCATTCACCATGTATTATGAGTTCAATGGTAAACAGCATAAAGCAAAAACATCTAATCAATTCCGAAGATTGGCCGCTAAAACTGGAACCATAAAGGTTGAAGCATTGGAAGATTCATCATCTGGAAGTTGTATGATAAACGTCCAGGAAGATTCCAAGAAGTCTAAGGAGTTGGAAATCACCATTCATGATTTACCATCTGTAGAAATCAATCAAGGAGATTCAATAATACAAGATATCCATGAAGGGGAAATGACAGAGATGAAATTCTCTTTTACAGGAACACCTCCATTTACTGTCACATATGTTAGAACATTAGACCCCAACAGTAAAGCTAGAAGATCAAAGAACTCAAAGATTCATAAAAGTAGCAAGAAAATAACTGAGACTACCACCGTAGATAATATTTGGGATCACGAATACAAAGTTATGGTTGGTCTTGAAGGTACCTATGAGGCCATAGAGATTAAAGATGCCTTCTGTGTGGCTAAGAAAGAATTCAGTTTTTAATAGGTAACATTATTACCTGTTTTGTACATTAACATTTCTAGATAAATAGTAATAAAATAGTTCATAAGTAATTGTTTTTGTCGACATCCAAACAAAAGAGCTGTTGGTCCTTGACATACTCTAATTCGGTAATCTTCCAGTCCTGGAAATCTAAACTGTACGTGTGCTTCATTGAAAAAAGACTCTTCTTGCCAATTTCAAGATCGATGATTCGCTTTTTCACATTCCCAAACACCACCACCGTGGCATTGACTTTGACATAAGATACTTTACCGGGCAGCACATCACAAGAGATTTCTTTGGATTTTGACCTGCTGAGGGTGGTGTCAATCTCCAAGTGGCCGTTTGAACCTATGGAGCCAAACGTGAACGAATAATCCCCATAAAGTAGTAAGGTTTTATCTGAAGATGCACTAACAGAATAAGATATCTTGTTGGATACCGAAGACTTTGTATTGTCAAGGCCACTTCCTAGAACTCTTTCGGTTGTTTGGTAATACTTCTGCAACCCCAGCATATCATATTCAGCAAACCTGTAGTGGTCTCCTTTATGGGGTTTGATACCTTCAAAAGAAGCCAAATCCACTGCATCTCCGTCTGGTATTATAAAGGTGTTGGTATCTTTAATCTTTGCCAACCCGCTCTTGAAAAGCTTCCGAGCATCTATTTGATCTAAGGATTCGTATTCAACTTTCTCGTGGGTATTGAACCATTCACTGACTTGTGGATAGTCGTTGGTGGAACCATCATCGAATCTAAGGGACACTGCTAGTCCATAACAGACAAATATCAAGCCTATGGGCCACGAGAGCTTCATTATACTCACAGAATACAAATGCTAATCCGGGGGCATACAAGGTTTATATACCCGGCCGTCAGCATACCAAGAAGTGCCATCTACTTTTTGTTATGCTCATTCTGTTGCTCCATGGCCATCAAGTTTTCAATCATCTTGGAAGCATTCGACAAGGAAGACTGGCTGCTGATGTCGGAGATAAAAGACTTGACATCCTTAAACTTCCCGGGCCTTACAAACTGAATATCATAAAGATCTTGGATGGATTTGGCCAAGTCGATATCTTTTGTGGTGACTTGATTGCCAGCATCATGGGTGGTTATTTCCACGTCCACCTTATTGTAAGTATTGACGATGGTGGGATGGTGTTTGTATGAATGGGCCTGCCGGGCTATGTTGCCCAAGAAGGTCCAGGTGGACGGATAGTTCTTCAACTTGTAGTGGGCCGTTAGCTTGGTTTGAGGTTTTTCATTGTCGACGGACTCTTGTAGTTTCCACTGGAACTTTGCGCCTTTATTTATGGCTTCTAGTTCATCTAGTATGGTTTTTCTGGCCAAGGGGGCCACAGGGGTTAGGTTTTTGGCGATTGGAGGCATGTGGGGAGAGGTGGAAAGGGCCTATAGTTGGATGGACTGAACGGTGATGGTGGTGGTGATGTTGCGGTGGTGGTGGTGCGCGGTGGTGATGGCTGCGCGGTGGTGATGGTGCGGTAGATATTGCAACTGTTGACCACACAAATCTTGCAGTTGTGGGCAGCTTCTTGTATGCTATGTTGTGATGGTTTCGGCCTTTTATATACTCCACTCAGCAGACTTGGACTTGGAGTACCTGAGCAGTCAAGTGCTCTTGAACCGGCTCTTTTATGATGATATCCAAGACACAAAACTGGTGATTGACACGTTTGATTCGGTTTACAGAAGCCAGTTACCAGAGGAAAGGAGTCCATTTATATATCACAAGGGGCTCAATTACATTTACATCAAGGAAGACAACGGGATAATCATGTTGCTTGTGACCAGTAGAAACGTGGATACCATGCTGATGGTACTTTTTTTGCATCATTTTCAGGGTCTATTGAAATATTATCTCTGTCGTTCGGACGAAGCTAATCAGGAGGAGCTTCTGTTTGATAAGGAATTGATTATGGATAATGTCTACTTTATATATGAGTTGTTGGACGAGTGTATGGACCAGGGAATCATCCAGATGACCGATTATAATATATTGAAGGAGTATATAAAAGTTATACCCAATCGGCCTGTGTTTAATTTGCAATCGGATGCTTTGTATGAGGGTAGTTCAGAATCTGATTCAGAGTCTGACGAAGCGTCTGTATCGGATAAGTCCGGAGGTAAGGGGAAGAGCAAGGGGAAGAGTAAAAGTAAGAAAGACAAGGTAACGAAGAAAGAGCTTGCTAGGGTTAAGTCTACCCATAATCAAGCTATAAAGACTGATAAGATCACAGTTGACGAGAATCAAATTAATAGTTCGATCTTAAGGGCCTCTAGTCTGTCTATAAATTGGAGACCCAAGGGGATCTTTTATGCAAAGAATGAGATTTATATTGACATGATAGAGAACTGTGAATTCCATTATGATTTGCAGCAAGAGGTAATTTTACGGAATGAAGTGTTTGGGAATTGTTTTGTCAAGTGTTATTTATCGGGTATGCCTATATGCATTGTGGGGTTTAATGAAACCCGGATCTCTAAGATTGAAAATGATGGTGTTGCAGGTGGTGCTGAGAGTGGTTATGACGGTGGCTATAATCTCGGAGACAGATCTGGTAACCAGCTTGGAGATCAAGGTGACGATAATGATGGGGATGGCGATGAGGGTGAAGACAATGAGGGTAATGATAATGATAACGAAGGTATGGACGAAGACGGTGATGAAGACGGTGATAAAGTCGACGCCCAACAATCCGAAAGAGCCAAAGCCCTCATACGAGAAAGTAAAAAGCATATACCGTTTCGAAACATTCAATTCCATCAATGTGTGGAGTTGGATTCTATTTACAAATATAACTTGATGAAGTTTATTCCCCCAGATGATAAGTTTATATTGATGAGTTATCAGATTGAACAACAACGACAACGAAGAAAATCACCATTGATTATGATTAAACCAACCTACAGAATTAAGGCTCGTGAACATAAACTTCAAGTTTTGGTAGTATTATCCACCAATTTTAAAAGACGAGTCAGAGGAAAGAATTTGTCGATAAAGATACCTATAAATCCATTGATATTTCAAGTTATGGTAGATGATGATGAGCATAGTTTAAAATATAAAACCGAATTAGGAGATGTGAGTTATCAAGTTGATAGTTCGGAGCTTATATGGAATATTGATAATTTTACTGGAAATAATCCATCTATGAAGATGATGGCAGAATTGTCAATCCATGAAAGTATTGAACATTTGAATAGTGACCAAATTAACATAACTTTACAAAACAGAACCGATACCAATAATAAATTCACTCGATATCACAATGAACTGGAGTCGTTGGCTGATGATAATGAAGAGGCTAAACGAGAATTAGATCGATATTATGGGGTTAATGGATCTAAAACAACTTCAATTGAAGAAATACAAAAAGATTTACCAATGATTAAATCCTTCAATCATATTAAGATGAGTTTCAATATTCCCATGTTATCTTATTCCGGATTAAAAGTCAATTATTTAAAAGTAGATGAACCGGATTTAAAATATACTTGCTTCCCGTGGATAAGGTATGTTACTCAATCTGATAAGATGAATTTATCATTATTTAGTTCTACTCCTCGATCTAGTTGTACCTATAGATTTAAATTGGGTATCGATTGTTTTACATTCCAATGATAACCTTATTAGCATAACAATATGTATATAGATGTAGAGCATAATACACATCCGCTAAAGGATCCGCCATAGCATCCGCTATAAGATCCGCTAAAGTAAGAGTGATGGAAAGATTTTCCGACATTGATGCAGCCATAAGAAACTATAACCGAGACCTGCAATGTATTATGCGCTGTATCACCAACATTATCAGTATGTCGCAACCTGTCAACAATCCGTCTTACCCATTCTGGACACCCTGAACGCAATTCCCTCGGACACCATTAATGCCTACCATATCCTCCTTACTCCCTCTTCAAGTGTCTGCTTTTGCTTGTCTCTTTGGTGCTTGTCTCTTTTGCTTGTCTCTTTTGCTTGTCTCTTTTGCTGTGTCTAGAATCCTGTAGATCCTCTAGATCTACCGAGTCCTGCCCTTCCAGTTGCTAACCGTTGCACACATTATGGCTGTACTTTAAAGCCAATAATTTCGCCGCATCCCATTTCCCCTTTTGGCCAATTTATCCCTGGTCCCCTTAGACTTTTGTATTAAGCGCGGATTTTGTTATCTTATCAGGGAGCATTATACCAACCTGCCCGACATGGACTTTAGCTACAACCGAATTTCTTTTCAGTGTTGTTGATCTTATTTGATATTACTGGTTTATCATTTGCCAAAAATTTTCACCAACCCATTCTACCTACTCAGGATAACTCCAACAACTTGTTAAAAATCCATTTAGTTAGTTCATTAAAGTGATAAAGGCCCGCTTACTTGTTTAATTGTTGATACCTGATTGGCCAATATAGTTTTTATCGTTTCCCATTTCTAAAGTTCACGAACCCCTATTTGTATAAAAGCACAGTTGTATATGGGTTTATAGCATTTTTGAATCCTTAATGTCAATCACAAAAGGAGTAATCAATGACTCTGAGTCTTCTAATTTGGATTCAATCAAGCCAAAAGTGACAAAGTCCAGAAATGGTTGCTTAACCTGTAAGAAAAAGAGGCTCAAATGTGATGAAACCAAACCTGCTTGCTTGAAATGCCTCAAGAAGAATATTGAATGTGGAGGATATGCTACTAGATTCAAATGGAGAAGTTTTAATGATTCAGATTCCTCTGCCAATCCTCCTTTGACTCAACCGAATCATCAGAGCCACCAAAGTCATCATAGTCATCAAAGCCATCAAGGCCATCACCTCCACCCGGGCTCTTTCAGCCCTCATTTATCCTTGGGGTCCTCTGCTTCACTAGAGAGAAATTACACTGAGGCTCCTGATGTCAAACGATCAAATTCCCTTGAAAGTATTCATACCCGTAACGACCACGATAAGTCCCGTCCCCCCAAACTTCCACTCCCAAGTACTAATGGCCCTAATAAAAGCCCCAACAGTCTCAGGAGACATTTAGAATTGGCTTCGTTATCCATCACCGGTAAGTCCATTAAAGATATTAAGATTGAAAATGATCTAATTGAAGAAGGTTTCGATCCCACTAATTACATGAGAAGACACCGATTGGAAAATACCTCGAGAAATAATACAAAGTTGTTTGCTAACTTGGGTGATTCCTCTTTGCATATGGATCCTAATCATGATCGTGATCAGAGCGATGATGATGATGATTCCGATCATCCAAGTTTTAGAAGTAAGAAATTGAGAAGAAGTCAAAGTGTGTCGGATAATGCTCTTTTAAGTAAACCTTCAAACATGGTAAGATCACTTAGTACTAATACTGGAGTGTTACCCCATTCGGTTGCCGAACTTAGATCTCAGAATGCAAGATCCAATTCGCTTGGGCTAAACTCATTAGCTGAAGCCGCAATAGATGAAATCAATACTAGGTCACCTTTAATGGCTCAAAGTCCTTATGCCACTAACCATGCCACCGTCGATCCTAATGGTCATGGGGTGTCAGCCCTTTCTCCTTCAATCTCGGAGTTTTTAGCACCGGCTGCAAAATCTCCTGAAATTTCTGCTAATCCTTCTAAATTGTATAATAGATCTCCTGCATCCGTTGATAGCCAGAACCAACATCATCCTCCTCATACTACCAATGACCCCAATGAAAGAGACAGGCAGAATAATCACAGTCATATTGGTTTAAGTCATCTCAATAATCAGAATTATTCTGATTTGAATTTGAGTCCCTCGTTATCTGCTTTAATTAATAGTGCATTTAACAAAGATAGTGATATTAAGAACCTTAATTTGAAAGATGAAGCCTTGAATTTAGATATACCATTAAGTCCCCTTAATCTACAACATGGTGATCCTCTTCATGATTTTATGGGAGGGACTTCAGCTGCTGCAAGTCCAGAAGCCATGAAAGAACCAGGTAAGAAAACACATGCTTCTGATTTATTTCAATATCAAAAGGGTCGTGATGGTCCTAATCTGGCCCTATTGATACCAGGTACCACATCAATGAAGCATAATGACAATGATACTAGTCTGACTCAAGACAGAGGCAAGGACCAAAGTTCCATAGCAACAAGTCTTAATAATACTCCTTTAACAGTCAGCGTTGAACATGATCCAATTTATAATTTCCATTCAAACCTGTCTATCATACTTTCAGCTGAACAAGAACAGATCCTTGGATTGTATTCCCAATATACTGCTGGAATCCTATCCATCAAAAACGGGCCCTATGAGAACCCGTGGAGGAATACAATTTTACCAATGGCCTTACATTACCCTTGTCTATTTAACTCCATTGCTTCTGTTACCCTTTTCCATGTGGCTGGAAACGAAGCCATTGTCACTAATAGAGATAATCTCAGAGCAAGAGGTTATATGTATATGAAGAGGTGTATTTTAGAATTGGCAAGTGGACTCTCGGTGTCTAATGAAGATTTAGGACATTCCTCAAAAGCTCTTCCTGCCGACATTGCTTTAGCTACTTGTTTGAACTTGTCAGTCAGTGAAACCTGGGATAAGCATACATCTAGTGGAATTGCTCATTTGAAAGGGGCTAAAACCATGATTCAGAATATTTTGGCTTTACTAAGAGAAACCCAAAGACAATTAGCACCTAAAAGGGCAAAATTGTTGAAGAATACCACCCCAAGCGAAAGTGATAGAGAAGAATATGCTATGTTAATGAAGGCTAAAAAGGAGCAATTAAAGAAAAAATTAGTTCTTGTTGAGGATGCTGAATGGAATGGAATCTTATCAGGAATGGATGATCATGACATGCTTGAAGATATCAATAGAAAGGAAGCTAATAAAAAGGCAAATAATGATGGGGTCAATAATTCTAATGAAACTTACAAGAAAGAATCATTAATTAGAATCCCCAAATCGAGTCAGTTTCTTTTCAATGTATGGATCTACTTTGAAGTATTGGCCCAAATGACAACAGAATCTGATGAAAAGGGAGTTGACCTTGTGGCGTCAATCACATCCATTATGCATGATGGTAAGAATAAAAAGAAAAGTCCCACCTCGACCAAATCTTTTAATGAAGATGATAATTCCCCAGAGATCAAATCCGAGTCAAGTGATATTACAATGAGCAATAGCCTCGATAATTTTGGAGGTCCTAAAGGACTCGGGAACTTTTTTGATAACTTTGAAAGTATTTCCATAAACACCGACGAAGTTGACCCATTACTTGGATGTGCCCAATCATTATTCCTGATAATGGGAAAAGTGGCTACATTAATATCTAAAATTAGAAAGAGCAGAAAGAAAGAAGGAAATTTACCAGGAAGAAATACCTTGTTCACCATAACTATGGCTACTCAATTAAGACAACAGCTATTGTCATGGAAACCAACTATATCAAAATCAATGTTTGAACAAGGAAATAACTCGGTCAACAATGATCCTTCGAGTTCAGAAATATTTTCCAGTATTGCCACAGCAGAGGCATATAGATTTGCTGCTTTATTATACTTGCATCAAGCAGTACCAGAAATTCCATCATCTTCATCTCATCAATTGGCAGAAAAGATATTCATCTTATTAGCTTCTATCCCTACTTCTTCACCGACTTGCACCATTCATATCTTTCCATTGTTGGTTGGATCATGTGAAGCAGAAGCTTCAGAAGAACGTGAATGGTGTGAAAATCGCTGGAAGCTACTCTCAAATAAATTATGGATTGGTAATGTTGATAGAGCATTTGAAGTAGTCAAGGAGGTATGGAAGAGAAAAGATGATTATATTAGAAGAAAGCAAAGTAATAGTCTAACTTCAGATGATGTATTTCTTTCTACTACCAATGATAACGACAATGAAAAGCTAAAGAGTATTTCTTCTCAATTAAGTGGATTAATGGCAGCAATAAATGGAGATCAAGGACCGGTAGATGACATTACTGGTGGAATCTACAGTAAGCTCCATTGGAGTACCATTATGAAAGAATGGGGTTGGGAAGTTTTACTTGGGTAATTCTGTTTGTTTGTTAAATATATCTTTATAGATTCATGTATAGCTAAAATGTATTATTGGTGTTATTTCTTATCTCTTATCATGTCGTGTACGGGCCAGCAGTGGTGCAGCATGTCTGAACAAAAAGACCATCATGATATTCAACCATGCGTTCATTTTCAACAACCCCCATGATTAGAACCACAAGTAAACGGTTTATAACCACCAGAACTGAACCATTGATCTCAGAACCATTCAAGTTTGCTAATGCTAGAAAATTGAGAGACACAAACCAAGTTTTCCCCAAACCAAACTTCATTTCCTTCGATGCTTTTGGCACCCTTTATAGTCCCAAAAAACCAGTTTATGATCAATATTACGAGATTGCTACAGAGGAATTTGGCATCAATAAGTCCAAGGAATCCATCAAAGAAAACTTTCCCCGGGTTCATCAGCAGCTTTTAAAAGATTATCCCAACTATGGGAAGAATAGCAATGAAATCAAATCCATTGAACAATGGTGGCTGGAACTCATTGTGAACCTCTTTGAAATAAATCATTATTCCAAAGACAAAAAGTCCCTTGAATTCTGTAACCGGTTGGTGTCCCATTTCGAATCGTCTGAAGGATACCATCTTCATGAAGATGTCATCCCTACCCTCTCCAAGCTAACAGAAAATAACATCAAAGTCGTGGCAGCCAGCAACTCAGACTCTCGGGTTTATAAAATAATTGAAAGTTTTGGTCTCTCCAAATACTTCAGTAACTCAGATATCTACATATCCTATAATCTATTACACGAGAAACCAGAAAAGACATTCTTTGATATGATATCCAATTCACAAATCCTTAAGTCTACTGGATCGTTACTTCCTAAGGATGAGAGAGCTGCTTACTTGTCCAACTGCTGGCATGTCGGAGATGGCCACGATAAGGACTTTTTAGGGGCCGTAAGAGCTGGTTGGAATGGTATATACCTTGATCGAATGATCCAAAGTCAATATTTGACTCAAGAGATCCCAGATCCTGATGCCGATTCTTCTGGTTGTATGACAAACCCTAGTGATCCACAATTGGGGTCTCCCGATAAGCCTATCCAACTACTTGCTGATAACCGGATTGTAATAAGTGACTTGACCCAGATCATTCAGTTGTTTGACCTTCCTGAGGCATAGTAGGCTACTGGTTTATACGGCTGGCGTGGGTTTATTCCTGGTGCCCAGTTGCTGGCACAGAGCTCCCAGCACAGAGATTATATAGTATATAGCCTGGCTACCGGTCTGTATGTCGCTGGCCGGTAACATGCCGTCCAGGGCTTCTTTTTATAGCCTACTACATACACTGCTGTTCCGTGATTCGCAATGGCTGCAAATTCTGGAGTTCCCTCCACCGTAGTGGTTTTTCTTCCAGGACTTCCTGTGGTGGATGTGTGTACACTGTGGCCACTGGCCAGCAACACTGCCATGGCTGTACATATCAACAAGCTATACATATCCCATATCCCGTAGACTAAAACCCCCAGCCC